>VMBQ01001357.1:0-147162 GCA_007657795.1 Dreissena rostriformis
GACCGCTCTAAGCCAATCGGATAAGGTCATTTTTGTAGGAGGTGAGATATTGATATATCTTTCCAATGTACTGCTTAGGTATCTAAGATGAGAACAGAAATATGTAAAACAAAACAACAAAAAAACGCTTACATATGATGTTATGAATCAGTGGTTATATATGTATTACATTATCCAATGTACAATAATATATACATATATATATATATATATATTATTTAAGTATTCTGTGTTGCCTATATGTATGATGGTAGTGCATACAACTATCCGGAAACAACAACAAAAGAAAACATACATGATTTCGTTATCAATTTTTGGTAATATAAACTTCGGATAATAAATATTTTAGTACAAAATAATGGTGGTAAAAAAGTCAGACCCTACTTGATTTCTCTTCACACTGGGAAGAGATATCGTAGAGAGTTTCTAACAAGATGTCAGTACCTTTATTAAATGCCTCTTTTGAAAACCGAAAAAGGAGATATTGTTCAAGTTATATACATATATATAAACATATATATACACACCTATACATATACATACACATATACACACGTACATACACACATATATTCATGCAATTCTTGTGATTTTCTGTTTTTCTGTATGTAAATATTCACTACAAAAACTAAGCTATGTATAAGTTATGTATCTACATTTTCACTTGATTTTAAAATGCCTATGATTTTCTGTTTTTTTTTGTATGTAAATATTCACTACAAAAACTAAGCTATGAACTTGAGAGTTCTCTGAGCAGCCTCTGAACAACAAGGGCCCGTATTCACCAACCGATTCTTAGACTTAAGTCTGAAAATAAAGAATTTTCATAAAACTGTTATGTGTTAGAACTATTTAAACACGAACTCTATCATAGCATTTCACACATATCATTTCAATATGCTTTATCTAAGACAGTTTGGTAATGAAAGACATAAGCATCATTTTAGAATGTATATATTCACATTCTGAAGTATGTTTTCTTGGGTCTAAGTCTATTCTTTATTTTTAAGTCGAAGAATTATTTGGTAAATTCGGGCTTTGAATGCCCTGTGAGCAGCCTCTGAGTAACCAGAATTGGTCCTCCCTGTCTGAATTTCAAGCAAATCTTGGCCTCATTGGCCGAGCATGTTTTGTTCTCTGATGCCTGAATATATTTCCGAAAGTGCCAAGATATATTAAGACCATTTTTCCTTGAAGAAAATAGATTATTTTGCTTATAGACAGGGATGTGATTATTGCGCTGATACGCGGATCCGATTAACTCCGGTGTCATTATTCCTGCGATTCGTGTAAATAGACCTTTTTCACATTGCCGACAATGAGTTTTGTAGTAGATTCCTCACTTAATAAAACAAATCTAGATTGAGATACTTAAATATAAATATATTAGCACATATCATATTTTTTCTGTGTAGTTAATTATGTGTGCTAAGAAGTAAATTAAGTTATTACTTATAGATAATTAACGTATTAAAAAGTCCACTATAATTTGCAAACAGGAGGAATATTGGAATGGCAGCACAACCTGCTTGCAAAAGAACCTTTTTTTGTAACAAGCGATGCCATTGACTGTCGTTTCCCGATCTTCTAATCAAAATCGGTCTTTGAAAATTTACTGGTTATGTGTTTGCTGATTCTTATTCAAATTGCGTATTCTGGAGAAGATTAAAATTTATCGCAAGTACGACAAAATCTCGCCAAATCTCAATGATAACAAATCAGTAAAAAATGAATTTGGAATGGCTAGAAATAATTTTGAATGTAAATAAGAAAACAATTACAGTTTTAGCATTCTTAACGAAGATCGACTGTCCTGGCGAGGCAAGTTACATGTGAGGACAATTATGAACTAAGGATCCTGTGTTGAAGTGTCGTTAACTGAAGTTCAGTTAATGACACTGTTCGAGTGCTGAACATATTTCATAGGTAAACACATTGAGCAAAAATGAAATATTGCAGCATCCTTTACAGGGATTGGGAAACAAATTACAATCATTACCGAATTATTACCGCAATTAAAACTGTTAAATGTGCATCCTTTTATAGCTAGGATATGAAGTTATAAAAAGGTATTATTTTTCATTCAAGTCCTAAAATAGGGTAGTTTAAAACTGGACTTAGTTATTTTGGCTTCTTTCCACCCACCCCCTCCTCCGCTTTATGTTTGCTTGACAAGTTATTTTTTCTATACCTTTATCGCTATTCCAAGTAAATGGTGTTTAACTCAGGACGTTTTTGACATGCACTTATAACATTTGCTGATTACGTGCAAAACTTTGTTTATACCTTATAATTGTTTCATGCTGTTCAGTATTTCATTCATAATTTAATAAATCAAACTAATAAGAATAAAAAAAAATGAAAAAATATTTTGATTTGACTACTGTTGAATATTAAATGTTATGAAAATTAATGTAGTAATATTTTCATCAACTTATTCAATACCTGACCCAACCCAAATTAAATATTCATCCGCCGACCCTACCCGAAGAATATGTTTGACCGGGTTGAGCCATAAAAGTTAAAAAAAAAACATTTCAGAAAGAGCCCATCATGTGAAAATTGGTCTTTTGTTATATGCAACCAGCATAGCTTCAGACAAGCGAGCATATTTATGCAGTCTGTTCTAGAGCTACGGGGTCCGCTAATGAGACCGCAAAACATTGCGTGACTTTAGCAGAAGGCGTAGCTCCTTACAAGACTGCCCAGATGCTGACTAAATACAGCTTCCCATTTTTGCACGATGCAGCTCGTATAATAATGTTACTTTCTGAATGGTTTTCTTTTCAAAGTGATGCATTATTGTAACTGACAGGAAACCACAAAGCTGAAATAATGGAGACATATTATCTGAAAGTTCTGGTAACAAGGTTTCTCTCTCAATGTTCTCCTTTTACAAGTAATGCATCATCGTAACAGATTACTGAGTATTTGTAACACAGTGACTTTAGCAGACAGGGTATCTCCTGACCAGACTGCCCAGATGCTGGCCGCACACAGCCTAAGTCCCATGTTTGCACAATGCAGCTCGTATAATAATGTTACATTCTGAATGGTTTTCTTTCAAAAGTGATGCATTATTGTTACTGACAGGAAACCACCAAGCTGAATTTATGGAGACATATCTGAAAGTTCTTGTAACAACGTTTCGTTCTTCTTTTACAAGTAATGCATCATCTTAACAGATTACTGAGTATTTGTAACAACATATTTGTTGAATATTTGGCTGTCACAGATGTACTTTGTTGTATAACACATTGATTTATATGTCCAGCTTTGGACTGCTGACTGCAAGGGTTTATTGCCAACTTGGCTGAGGTGGAATATTGGGAACAGTTGTAATTATATATCACCATTTAAGATTCCTATATGAGCTTGGTGTACACAATGGTTGGCTGTATAAAGGCTATTGGTCTGAGATGGTCCTAATCATAAACGCTGGCTTTGGAGTGCAATAGTTTAATACTGCCAAGCTGGCAGTCAGTTGAACAGTTGTATGTATGATAGTGAAGGCAGATATATATGTGTAGTTGCNTTGTCGTTTAAGGGAAAACTGTTCTTGACGAAAATCCAGTTTAGGCGGAAAGTGTCGTCCCCGATGAGCCTGTGCGGACTGCAAAGGCTTATCTCGAACGACACTTTAAATACAGGCATTTAACCCCCTTTTCGCGGAGCGAGGCTCATATGTTATAAAATAGGTGCTAGAACATAACGACCTACTGTAGAAATTATGGATATAAATAAATACCTTAAATGGCAATAAGACACTGAGAATCCATTCAAGCAAAAAGTTGGCACTAATTGGCAAAGACATGGATTCCTAAATAATGCAGACCATTAAAATGCTTTATGATTTCTGTTTGTCTGGAGACCATTTCTTTCTTCAGTCCCCTGGTGTGAACTTGCAAATAATACGTAACAGCGTTGGCTTCTTTTCTTTCCCTGGTAATATGGATTGATGATAAGGGACGTACTCCTGCTAATGTCTTTTATTTACATAATGAATTTAATAAGCATATGACACATTTTGTGACAACTCCCTCAGAAAAGCTTTGATAATTCTGGAAATATGTAACTGAATTTCACTTCAGATTTATTATATTCTGGCAACTGTCATCTTTGCATTTGTATTATTGTTGCATTAGCGCTTAAGAAAATACTGTATATGTCACTAGGTAAAATAGAAGAAAAAGCTTACGACTACGCTAGAGTTCACACTTTTTTCCAAACCAATGTGAAACTTGCTAAGAACAAGACAAGTGCTCTAATGATTTCGCCGAGTTCGAAAATGGTCTTGGTTTATTTAAAAAAAACATGGCCGGGCAGTTACATTTTCTGTATATGGCTTATGTGAAACTAAGTGTACACTAGAAGTCATATTTTTTGCGCAATATTTAAATTTAGGAAATTTATTAAGAACATTAATTTGCTTTGATAAAATCTAAACTGAGTTAAACAATGATTCAATTTTGTTTACCTTATGCTGGGTTAGCTATCTGGTCTAATTTTGCGAATAGCCAATTTTTTATCCTATATACTAAGCTTTTGTATATACTTTTACTATTTGTTTTTCTATTGGAATGAAATTCCATGTAAAATATTAAGGACACTTTATATTTTCGATAAAAATTGTAAGATAATGACAAAAAGGTATATTTTGCTGTTTAACGTGGATTTTAAAAACAAATATTTTAATCCATGAAATATGTTCGAACATCAAATGTTATACAAATTTGAGAAATTTCTCCCTGATAAAAGAATTATTCTGAAACTATGAAAATGTCACAGTGACTGAGCCTTAAACAGTTTTATTTACAGATCTTGAATGCTCTTTTCAATTAACAGTACTTTAACAATTAATAATCCTTTTTGGTTGAAGTTTATTATACTGCTTGACCTAATTTATATAACATATGATTTGTCCTGAGAATTAGTTCATTATACTGCTTGACCTTATTTATTTACCATAGGGTTTGTCATAAGAATACGTTTATTATACTGCTTGACCTAATTTATAAAACATAGGATTTGTCCTAAGAACAAGTGTATTATACTGCTTGACCTTATTTATAAAATGTAAGATTTTGTCTTAAAACAATTGTATTTTATGGCTTCACCTTATATATAAAACATAGCATTTGTCCTCAGAACAAGTTTATTATAGTGCTTGACCTTATTTATAAAATATAGGATTTGACCTTAGAACAAGTTTGTTATATTTCTACATCTTTTTTTTAATAAAATATAGGATTTGTCCCAAGAAAAAGTTTATTATACTACTTGACCTTATTTATCAAATATATGATTTTTCCTAAGAACAGGTTTATTATACTGCTTGACCTTATTTATAAAATATAGGATTTTGTCCTAAGATCTGTAAAACTTACATTATGTTGCCACCAGCTATTTTACACTATACATACACTAAAAGAATAAAAGCAATTACCGAGGCAGGAAATAAAATAGAAACTAAAGACAACATAATCAATCATGAGCTTAGGAGACTTAACTCGCTGATTTACAACCTCGATTGCATTACCTCATCACTACAATCGTCTAAATGAAATCGTCAATTGCAGCGTCTATAATTCTTATGACAATGTTGCACTAGTACAAATGCAATGCAATGCCTCGAATTCTCTGATGTATTTAATCCAAATGATTGCATAATATCTTGAAATGTGTGGTAAAAGTCGGTAGATGCACTTTTTCGCCCTATGTTTTCTATTGTTTGTAGATTTTTTGAATTTGCAAGGAAATGGCGTGGTAATAATAATTTAATGAAATTGCATTCAGTTTCCCTTCTTTCCTGTCTTGATAATGAGAATTCAACTACTTTCTCTTGTGGTCAGATGATAATTTTGTTCGAAATACCGGTTAAAATTTATCTGATTCTTGGTTTGTTTTAGACGCTGTCACAGTGTCTTGATGTTGAGGCTGCGGTAAACTAAGACAGTTTCTGGATGTGTAAGATATAATGAGTTTGAATACATAATGTCCTGGTCAAATCTAACCACAACCATACAATTGTAGAATTCTTGGAGGTTTCCTAGTATATGTTGAGGTGAAAGACCATAACAGACGCTTGTTAAGTTCCTCCTAAGATTTTACTAGATTGATTATGATGAACTTTTGAGCCAATTGCTATGCTTCATGGTGATACCGACAGATTATCCTCGCAATCATTGCATATAAATTTCACAAATAGCGAACAGGCAGTGCGAACTTATAGGTCACATTGTTGTAGTCTATCCTGAATATATGTGAGCAATCATGATGAATGGTGGTGCTAAACTTCCAACTCAGATCATACTTTTACTGAATGCAAAGCATAGAAATAGGTAGTATATGGTGTAATAGAATTACTGCGAAAAGCTACACATGTTTTGAAAAAGTTAATGCGCTTCCCATCCGAATACATCTGACAGTTTCTTCAATAATTGCTTAGAACAAAAAATATTTAGAACATGTGTTGTCGCTCTTCACCTAGGTTTAAGAAATCATGGACAAGATTATTCTTTTTTTTGCCATATTATCCCTATTTATCATTTGTAAATTGTATGCTTCAATTAATCATACTTAGAGCCATTCAAACTCAAGTTTAGTTTTAAAGTTAGTCGTTATTAATCCCCCGCCCCAAAGCTCCATATCCCCTATACCCTTTGACAAATTTTCATAAAACTTCAAATATTAAAGGCATTGACATGATGTGCAGAAGGCAGGAGGAAGTCATGCCTGCCCAATGTCGCACTTTCATATCAAAGGTTTTGTGCCTCCATTTCGTGTCAACTCTATACCCCGATAATGCTTTGAATAATTTTAATGACACTTGTCTAAAATGTTATGGTCATCAAAAAGATGTTCAGAAGGGTCCAGGTCAAGGTTAAACTTCAAGGTCGAACGTTTGTGCCTTTATTTTTGCATCCAGTCCATGCCTTCTACATATATTGATGGATTGTCATGAAAAATGGTTAAAGGTTTAGGTCATGAGTCAGTCCACAAGGTCAAGGTTATACTTAACGATCAAAGTTCGAGAATCTATTTTTGTGTGCGGTCCATATTGTCTATAACCATTGAAGGATTTTTATGAAACTTGGCTACCATGTTAACATAATTCAGACGGTGTGAAAAAGGCATTAATCAGTCATGCCAGCTCAAGGAAAAGGTTATACTTCAAGGTCAAACGTTTTAGCCTTTTTTATTCTTGTTTTCAGTCCATATCTTCTTACCCATAGAAGGATTTTAATCAAACTAAGCCACACTGATAAGGTTATTGGGATGATTTTACAGAGTCAGTCATGTTGACCAAAATCAAGGTCACCACTTCAAGGTTAACAAATCCTGGTGTTGATCACAGCTGTTTCTTGAAATGCCATGTTAAAATTAAATCTATGAACAAAATAAATCAATAGATTTGGCATGTTTGTAAGTTCATTATTATTCTCCCATCAAAAAGAAATTGATGCAAAACAATGTGATATTGATATATAACTCGCACACTTCAATTAACGTATGTGTCCTTCATAAAGAACAAACAACAGAGCTTTATTTGCTTTTTAATGCTGTTTTGTATCATGTTAGACACTTTTTATGAGACATATTATCAAGGCAGAAAGATGTTTATTAAATCACTTTAATGACTCAAATATTGTTAAACAAAGAAGATATTAATGGTGGAACATATCCTGACAATGATGGCAATTTTTATGAATATTGATAAAATGCATGATCTGAATTTCATTAACGTCATTTCAGGCATTGATTTATCTTTCGGATTCTGAAAAATCGATCCGGTGGCAATACGCCAGAGTTTGTAGATGTAGATGAAAAGTTTGCTTACCGTGGCGACACACAAAAAACAGCAGAATATTATTGCTTTAAAACTACAGAGAAACGATTTTTCACAGCACCATAAAGGAACCAATTTACAGAAAAGTTGATAGCTTGCATAACATTTGTGATGTTTCGAATACTTTTGTATGTGTGGGTGTTGGTTCCTGCACTGATAGTATACATGAGTTTGAGAACTTCTGACGGGGAGACTAATATCAGAAAAAAACACCACCACGGCAACGAGTGTCGTTGTGACACTGTTCAAGTCGTTGTCAATGTGTCGCCGTCTTGCCTTCATCTGTTTCTTCACGGGCGTTTCTATGCGCGATAGGGGGCCTTGTGGGCTGCTCACCATCCGGGGTGCTGTTTGGTTGTAGATTCAACCGCGTGACATGGTGATGCTGGTGGTTGCTGTTGGTAGGGCCCTGTCATTTTATGTAGTTTGTGCGACTCTGGCTCCAACCTGAATTGGAGTTATAGGAGAACAACTCCCGTGGATATTTTGTGAGTACGTCTTGATTGTGTGTTTCTTCAGAGCTTTTCTGCATGGTGAATTTAATAGATGAGACATGCGTTGAAGTATAATAGAGCAACAAATACTACATAGTCAAACACTATTGCCCATGCTAGTCTTCGAATAACTATAACTTTGTCGGAATACACTGGCCGTTTTTGTATCACATATAAAATGTTTTCCATGCGGTCATATTTCTTCTTGATAATTTTCTCAAACCCAAGTGGAATGGGCATAGCTAAGCAGACAATATACACGATAAACATGATAATCCTTGTTTTCCACAGTGAGATGAGTTTCCTTGCCTTGAACGGATGGCAGACGGCGACGTACCTTTCCCCTGCCATGGCAACGGTAAGCCAAGTGCTTGTCACTATAAAGAAGGTGATGCATGGACCACTGGGCAAATCAAAGTATGACACGAAGCCTAGGTCCCTGTTGTCATCCTGAAATGTGATCTGAGTGTCGGTAAAAGCTAGCAGATAAACATGAAATCAGAAATGGCTTATTCGATTAGGCCTATTTGAGCGGACTTCTCCATTTTGGTCAGGGAATGGCTGAGCTTTTCTCATGTAAGTACGAGGAAATTGAGAACATTTCCGACCATCCCGAAGCAGCAGACAATGCGCACGCACACCTCCATCGTGAAGTAGATGATGATTTTTTCCATTCTGTTGTCGGTCGATATAGTCTAGCTGATTTTGATTTCTCGCTGCAGGAGACTGCTTGAAAGATTGGCCTGGATTGTGTCGCTGAAGTTACTGGCCATACCAACCTGAAAATACAGGAAATAAACAATTATTTCACTTCCTTCTAATACTGGTATATGTTTCTAAGATACTAAAGATGCCATTTAGAACAACTGAAATGTCTTTACTTGTATATAGAGCGATTGAGTTGACCAAAATCATGAGCTTATATTTGTAATGGTTAACACGAACATGTTTTTGCTGAAATCATCCAATATGCACATTTATGGTGTTACAGGAATACATGTCTTGCTTCAGGTTCATTTCCTGAGCATTATTATTCATGAGAAAAGTAACATGTTCGTTAAGTTAATTTAAGCAGTAAAACCTGTGTGTATAAAATGTGTTGTCTTCTAAGCGCTTTTCTGTTTTTAGGGGAAAAATGATGTTATCTTTTGAATGCATTTGTATGAACAATGAACTTTTGGCCTTGGAATGTTTTGTTTAAAGAGCTAGGTAGCAACATCTTGCATTCTCAAGATAGATTTCAATTCTCAATTTAAAGCCATGATTTTTTTGCAAATGAATGGTTCTAAATTTCCAGACATAACCCAGAGCTGCAATTTACCGAAATAATAAGTTACTTATACTGGTCTGTAATTATTTTGTCAGATTTGTTTTTAATTTATTGTATTTATCGATATGTAGCAAATAAAAAAAAAAATGTGCATTGCCTTTGCCAAAAAATATAACACTATTATTACAGGATGCAGTGAATAATAATTTAAACTATTTTTTTTTTATCATTTTCATTCAGACTCAGAGACTGAATGGTTTGGTATTGAAGGAAGCATGTTTGAACTTATTTCCGACCAGCACGTGTCCAGTAGTTTCTTCTGATGGATATATTTTGCTGATCTAAAAATACACCAATGCCTGACCTTACACAAATATCAAATACAAATAATTATTGTTGCCACGTATCTAACATTTATTTTATAACATACGATCCCCTTTGTCAGTGTCTTGGTTTGTGTTTGTTATTGTTCGCGTATCTGATCATTATGTAATTAAATGCAATCTACATTTGACTTTAGCACCTAAAATAGATTCCGGTTGCGACAAGTATAGGTTCCAATAAAACAACACGTTGCTATGTAAGAATGAGATGCTTATTGCTCTGTCAAAAGCAAATGTGTTTATGTTATTTGATGACGATATTCTAAGAGCCTTATGGCTATATGTGTGTGATGCTGTTAATGATATTTGTACTCATTTATGACGCATTGTAGCCTATGGACACAATTTATTTTCTGTTAAACAGTGATTTCTGAGAATTTAAAGGAACTATTCGGGCACAATGTAAAACGTTGCTGTTCTTCATTGATAAAGTACAATTTAAATAGAAATTGCAAAGGCAAATTACAATATTAATTTTGAAAAATGCAATTTTTTAAAGGGACTGTAAACCACGAATGACGAAAAAAGAAAAGTTCTAAAATAAAATATTTTTTTACAATTATTAGTTTATTTTGATTAAAATATCACGACTGGTATATAACATTTCTTGAAAAAGTTTTTTTTTTATTTTTACTTTATTTTTGTATTTATTTATTTTTACTGGGTATGCATACCAGGTAACTACCAGTTAGCTATAGATAATGCAAGTAGATTGATCATCATACCCAGGAATGAAAATTGTGCATGCGTAGTGAATTGTACATGTATATATTTTATATATAAAATGATCAATCTACTTGCGTTATTTATAGTGTGTATATCGTTATGTCACCTATTTTCGCGATGTACGTTCGATTTCACATAGCGAAATTTTATTACCGAATATACTGAAAATATGAACTTTTTTCAAGTAATGTAATATACCGGTCGTGATATTTTAATCAATATAAACTAATAATTGTAACAAAATACGGTATTTTAGAACTTTTCTTTTTTCGTCATTCGTGGTTTACAGTCCCTTTAAGCAAATATTGGTGTAATTTTATATTTATTGATCACTTATTTACAATATAAAATGGTTCATAGTCAATCGTAGGTTTTGTACATATTATTATAACCAACCAAATATCTGCATGTCTCTAACAGGTTTCATTTTCAACGTAGTAATATACAAACAAGTATAAAAAATACGGATACACAATTTATTGCACACATATATCCATCGATAATTGTGGAAGTTGTTTCCACATCTGTCAATCATATTTCAATTATTTTGTATATTGGTCATATATTGCTTTCATATACCACATGTTCATCAGTTCAACCATTTTGCACAAAATAGCATGTGGGTTTTCTTTTGGATTTTTAAAACAAACAATATATATGATGATGTTTGTGATGTTTGGGGATATCAACATTTATCTTGTATTAATATACTAACTCTGAACCGGCTTCTAGATTTTGGAGAGAGAAAAACACACACGAATATCTGGATACAAACAAAGCTGAAATATTTAATATCCTCAAAAAAATCACATACCGTATCAACAGTTATGATTTGCACGCAACAATCATTGTTGTATCCTACAGATTATATTGTTGTTGTTTTTTTTTAAACTTAATGAGGTCCGGATAAAAGTCCTAAAGCTAGTCATGACTTTAAACTGTGTGCGGTAAATCCCATACTCTTTAAAATGCTGTAAGGTAAGGGAGATAATTGTGAAGTCCTGTATGGCTTGGTTACCAACCCTTTTGATACGCGTTACCTAATCATTGTGTACAGTAAAATACATTTTAGGCGCGTATTGCGAAAATGGACGTTTGCAAAATACGGACATGGAAGTGACAGACCAGCCTGTGTATTTGCGCGAATGTGCAGTGCAATCTGGTCTAGAGCTACCCTGACAATGTTTGGCATAAGACACATTTTTGCATGCTGCTACTTCTTTGAAATTTGAAGTATATTACTGAGACTTACCTACCCAACACCATGCTTTCATATGGCATCCATACTTTGTGTTGTCACATTGGACAAAAAATTAAATACAAAATTTAAAATACACTTTCGTGGAATTAGAATGTGCCTTTTTCAGTCTAAGGAAAATATTGTGCAAAACAATCACACAGCTAGAATGACAATGAAATACGTGTAACAATGTTAATATTGATATTTGTTTCCGAAACAGTTTTTTTTAAAGATAAGTGATACAGAACGTTTTCATAAAATTCTGTATCTGGCATTCATTTGAAGCGTTCCATTTTCAAAATTGATTTCAATTTAAAAGAAGAGAGTCACTTTCTCTGAGAAAGTATTGCGGCCAGTAATAAAAGAAAATGTCTGAGTAATTAAAATGCCTTTGGTTGTTTGTGCTGAAAAGTACATTTAAAAAAATAACAAGTTAACTTGTCCTTGATAGGAGGGATACAAATGAGAAAGTTGGAAGATTGAAGAAGTCGTTTGACAAGTGTGGCGTAATTATATCACGGCAAGGGCGTATATTTGCATTGCAGATTTCCTTCGATAACACATTGCTTATTTGACCTTCTGTATAAATTGGAATCTAGACTCCTGTATGAGTATCCAATCACGGCAACTTTGTATTTCATTTCTTTTTTGTATGTGAGGGATGGGAGAAGCTGTGAAGAAGAAATTGCTATCGGAGAGACATGATCATTTGTCTGAGATTGTACAGAGCAGACATTTTATTTACACTTATACATAAGACCATCGTCGAAGTACATACAATTTGGAAGTTAATATATCACGTTTCAAATACCTTTAAGTTCAATACAAATGAAATATATGCATATAGTAAACTTTCAAACCATAGTCTTTTAATGACAGAAAGAGTTTGTAAGTGATACTGGTTATATGGTATCGTTTATCAATGAATTACGAATTACAAATGATTCTTTAATATATTAACACAACTTGACAAGTCCGTTTTTTTTTCGGATGAAGTCATTTATTGGTGGTACTTAAACACAGATGGATTAACATATATAAAATGTTTAAGGTATTTTTTGTCTAAAAACACTATCACTGGGACAAATACAAACGAAGTGAAACTCATCCTCAATGTCCCTACTATTGCAACAAAAGCAGCCGCTAGAATGTAGCTTACAAGAAAGAAGAAGGTGTAAATTTGGTAATGCTTGTGTGATTACAAGTATTTTAAGTGACATGAGATCTCGTGACATCAATTACACATGCTTACTTACAAATTAAACTGAATAAAATATCATTTACGAGTATTGCTGTGTGAATTTAGACACACAAATCAATTACTTTGGTTGTGAGTACCAATTATTACAGTAATACATACAAAAACCGTTAATCATTAATTTAAATGATTAAAGAATGGAAAATAATGAATAATTTTAATGATTCGTGTTCAAATTCAAAACTGACAAAAACATACATAATTATTATTAATTTAATAACACAAGAATGAAACATTTTTAGAATGAAAAGAACTATATAATACACTGAAATTTGAAATGCGGTTGTAAGTAGAAGCTGTTAACTCAAAGGTAACAAGCCACTGTGCCTTATCTCATGTAAACGCAATACTTTTTATACGAGTATATTGGATGTTGCGATTAACAACCTTAACGACTGGCCTCAGTCAATTTCAAGCATGCAGTAATAGTGCTTAAAGACAAGTTAATGTCAATTAGATCAGACATTGCAGACATCTCAACAGCCATTGAAGTAAATGTTGTGGGCACTCTCATGACTTTCAGGACTTGTCTGTTTGTAATATATTATGTACTAATAATAATTGATATATGTGACTCTTACATATAATAATATTACTGTACTTTTGAATTTCAACATTGATGTATTAAATATAAAGCGTTGCTATAATAGACTGATCAAATTGTTTGGGAATTCTTTGAATTTTAAAACATATAAGCTTACATGATGCTGAACAAAATTTAAACGATTTTGATTACGTTCTTGTACTGAGTAGACGATCAGTTTGCCCAGGGATCATGACTTTTTTCAAAAGCATTTTTACTAGCAGAAGAGATAATGGTCTGTGAGCCAATTCCATCTCAATACAGGCACAGACAACTGGTTAATAATAAAGATCCAATTTAATATTACGTGCTTACTGTCAGGTTATGTGTTCTCATTATCCGCCCTCGTTATTTGTGTGTGCCCAAGTAATGAGTGTATGTGTTGTATTGGTCTAAGAGTTGTGATACTGTCATTAATTCACGTAGGATTGACGTAGAAGGTCTGTACGTGTTAATACGAGCTTTTGTACCACATTTATTTATATATAGCATTGATATGTGTTGACATTTCAAGTCCGGAAATGTTAGTCTTATCAGGATTTTTTCCAATCAATGTATCTATTCCTTTAAGAATACTATATTCATTAATTTGTAAAAGTCATGTTTTCCATTAATTTCCATTAATTTCCTTTTCCAAGAATACTATAGTCATTAGTTTGTAAATATCATGTTTTCCATTAATTTGCTTTTCCATGGCCATTACAAATATTAATAGTTTTATAAATTACTTTCCCATGCAAACCTTTGTGAAAAAAAGAACTAGATTATTACATGTTCTTGTTAATAATGATATAAAAGCTTTTGGAAAAACAACAAAGCAATACAAACATTTCCAAGAAGTTCCTTTATTTGAGATTTTCTTTAACAAATGAATTCCGTGTATCTTCCAGGGCTTGTTGAATGTTAGTGGCTGTTAAAGGGAGTCAGTGATTTAAAAGGGCACCAAGTGAACATTTTTGTTCAAGAGGAGCTTCGGTTTTCGATGAATTCTAATATTTGCTATATTTAATCAGAATTTGACAAAAGCAATGATGAAATGTAAACAAGTAAACAACTCGCTTTATGTAGCAAGAAAATATTTTTATAAATTTATAGATAAAAATCATTTGTTTGTTTTACTCTTTCTACTTTTACATATTGTTGAAGTCGTTATTGTCAGGTATATATACATTGTTGGAAAACGTTATTTACTATCCATGATAGCAGTTTGATTAAAGCGGTGTCTACTGTAATTTCTTTGTATTGCTCCTAAGTAATGTAAGCAAGACATATCTTTAAAAAGATATACGGCGTTAATTGCGGTTGGTGTTGGTAAACTATAAATATAGGATCTGACATGAGTTGCCATATCATACCATATTTTATTAAACTAGTTCAGGAATTTTGTTAGTAAGCGAGCCTTTGGCGAGCTTACTAACGAATTTCCTGGACGAGTTTAATAAAATATGGTATGATATGACAACGAGTGTCAGATCTTTTTTTTCACATGCTTTTAAACTAAATAAAATACATCTTAATTGACCAAACAAATGCTGATAGATCTAAAAGTTGTTTACTATCGTGACGTCATTTCATGTTGACGACGTCATTTCACCAAAAGAAAGCCATTGGTTAGTTATTGATTCTGTAGCCAATGAAAACGCTTAAAAATGTTGTATTACACAAATATAGAAAATACTTAATGTCTGTATTACATTGAAAACAAGGTATAGCATGTGATAAAGAGTTATATCAGTGAGATCAAAAATATCTAATGTCTTTTTTCTTCGGCGTTCTTAGCTGCATCACACGCAAATCAATTTCGGGGAGATAAGCGGAAGAATGGAAATGAAATGAAAACATATCAGTTAACCTGTCACACGCGAAGCATCCGTACATATTTGAAATATTCATATGCACATTCTTCGAAGGAACATGTTTTAATGGTTTGCTGGACATGTTTTATTTATTCAATTATTAATAGTATCATGAATCATCGCGTTCATGCTTAATTTATTGATCAATATGGTGGAATAATTATAATTAAATTATTAAAAAAGAGCACTTATAATTGAATTGTTGCAAACCCATTAAGAATCTGTTCTTGATATACCATGATTATATTTCCGAATATCTTCATTTACGATATTTCTGCTCAAACTAAACTAAGTTCACATAGTTAGCGCGATATGATTAATATAACGATTCTCTTACTGACTGCAAACTGACCTTGATACCTCGCAAGATGGAATGCAATGCAATGCATTAAAGTGAAATAACTATTCCACTGCTTGAACGACGACTTGTTTAAGGCTTATAACTTTTATATGTTTAACGGTCAGTTTCGAAAACAATTAAAAATATTTTGGTCAAAACGAATATCAGGATAGGGAACAACAATACTTATATGATCTAAAATATACTAATGCACATAATTCAATATGGTAGTAATTACTAAATATGAGAACATAGCGTTTAAGTACAAACGATCTGGCGCTGAAAATGTTCTCCATATAAAGAGGAACACACAAACTGTATTGATGTCGAGAGTTTAGTGTGAAACTGGTCTAGCCCTCAATCCTTTTTATAAGAGGTAACAATTTGCATGCTGAACACGCAATTAACATCGTTGCAAAACGCACTGTAGCATCCATTTTCATAACCTATACTTTACAAAATAAAAAAAGTCAATTGAATTACCGAATTATGTAAATGTGATAACTTTTTGTATATTTCACGAAAAGCTGGGTTAAACAGCTATGCCGAAAAAATATAATTTAAATAACAGAAGGATTCCCGTTTTTGCTTGCCATTGCCCTTTCCACTGCACATAACTGACAGATTTCCATCCATAGTTTATTTGAGGCCATTAAGGAATTGTTCGAACCTCTGCAGTTTCTGCTGTTGCTGGTGAGAAGAGCCAGCATTACAGATATCAGGCCAAAGCTGCAACATTTGATTGACATTTGAGTGGTAGGACATCAGCCTTTATTGACACAGGATGGTCCTTGTGTGATACATCTGTTAACATGCTATGATAAGACATTGTAACAAGAAATATCGTTTTAAAAGATATACGGCGTTGATTTTGGTAGTTGTTGGTTAAAGATAATCAGTTATATCAATGATATTAAAGATAGCTTTTTCTGCGCATTTCTAAGCTGCATCACATCCAAATCAATTGCAGGGTTTTGCGCCAGATTTTATGGATTATTTTGCATGATTAGATAGAATTGATCATATATTTATATATACAAAACAGAAATACAAAAGAAGAATGGAAATGAAATAAAAATCGTTTAAGACAAGCGGTCCTAAGTAATGTTGCCACCAGCTGGGGAAATGATGTTATTTTTTGACGATGCTGCATCAGCAGCTCGCCTAAGTTATCATACCATGAAAAAGTTCTTCACAGTGGCGACCTTAAAGACCGAGCCAGTCCGATTGAGTTAGCTAAATTTTCTCAATCGGCATACCTCGCTGATCATACTTGCTAAAGGTACAGGCAGCTTGGTTCCCGTCCTCTTTCAAATTTATCGAGAGGTTCGGGACAGGAACCAGACACGAAACTGCCAGGTGGCACTTCAAACGCTGTGACGCTGGAAAACCCCCAAATATAGTTATTTTTAGATTTGATCGAGAATGTTTGATCGCCTCCCAGTTTCGCTGAATGGGTCAAGTTCCCCACGGGTACTACTTCCCTGTATCCCCATTTTTTTTTCGTACCCAATTTTTTTTCGTAACCAATTTTTTTAACGTACCCAAATTTGTAACGTACCCAAAGATTTGTTCGTACCAAAATTTGTGTCCGTACCCAATTGTTTTTCGTACCTAATTTTTTTTTCGTACCCAAATTTCTTTCGTACCCAATTTTTTTTCGGCATAATTTTTTCGTACCCAAAAAATGTCGTACCCAATTTTTTTTTCGTGCCCAAAATTGTCGTTCCCACATTCACAATTGTGGTGATGTAGATAAACTTAAATTGATGCTTATATATCCATCCTCTTCAAAAGCATAGTAACACCAGTACTGTCATTACTTTGATTGTTAATTATTTCCATGACATGGAACTTTACATGAAAACAAACTTTACATGAACACAAGTGTATGCATTTGTCTGAACAATGAACTTTTGGCCTTGGAATTGTTTGTTTAAATAGCTAGCAGCATCTTGCATTCTCCCAAGTTATATTTCAACTATCAATTAAAAGCCATTGTTTTTTGCAAATGAACGGTTCCAAATTTCCAGACAATACCCAGAGCTGCAATTTACAGAAATAATAAATTTCTTATACTGGTCTGTAATTATTGGGTCAGAATTTTTTTAGTAAACTGTATTTAATCGATTTTCGTTGTAGCTTATTTTGTGCTAACAGTCTTTAAGGCTTCAGAATGGATACACATTTGATTGACATTTAAGTGGTAGGACATCAGCCTTTATTGACACAGGAGGGTTTCTAGGTGATATATCTGTTAACATGATATGACTAGACATTGAATCAAGAAATATCGTTTTAAAAAGGTATACGGTGTTGATTTTGGTAGTTGTTGGTGAAACATAATTAGTAAATGTCAATGATATCAAAGAGCTTTTTTCTGCGAATTTCTTAGCTGCATCACATCCAAATCAAGTACAGGGTGTTGCGCCATATTTTATGGATTATTTTTCATGATTAGATATAATTGATCATATATCTATATAAACAGAACAGAAATACAAAAGAAGAATGGAAATTAAATAAAAACCTTTAAGTCAAGCGGTCCTAAGTACTGTGAACCTTACATAATGTTGCCACTAGCTGTTTTACACTATAAATGCACTAAAAGAAGAAATAACAATTACCGATGGAGGAAATGAAATAGAAACTAATGACAACTCGATCAATCATGAGAGCTTTGGAGACTTTACTTGGGGATTTACAACCTCGATTTCATTACCTTATCAATACAATCGTCTAAATGAAATCGTCTTTTGCAGCTTCTCTCACTCTGACGACAATGTTACACGAGTACAATGCAATGCAATTTAACGAATTCTCTGATGTATTAAATCCAAATGACTGCATAATGTCTTGAAATATCTGGTAAAAGTCGGTAGATGCACTTTTTTTTGCCCTATGTCTGCTATCGTATGTAGATTTTGTGAATTTGCAAGGCAATGGCGTGGTAATATTTTTTTTAATGAAATTGCATTCGGTTTCCTTATTTTCCTGTCTTGGTGATGAGAATTAAAATAAGTTTTCTTGTGATCTTATTATTATTTTGTTCGAAAAGCGGTTACAATTTATCTGATTCTTGGTTTGTTTTAGACGCTGTCACAGTGTCTTGATTTTTAGGCTGCGATCACTTAAGAAAGTATGTGGACTTGTAACATATATTGAGTTTGAATACATAATGGCCTGATAAAATCCACATCCATATAATTTTTGAATTATTTGAGGTGTCCTGGTGTATGTTTAGGTAAAAGACCATAACAGACGCTTGTTAAGTTTCTACATGATTGATCATGGTGAACCTTTGGGCAAATAGCTATGCTTCAAGGTGATATAGACAGAGTATCCTTGCACCAACATGGGCAATCATGGCATTTAAATTTCACAAAAAAGTATAAGCAGTGCGACCTAATTGTTGTGGTCTATTCTGAATAGTTGTTATTAATCTTGATGAAAGGTTGTGCTTAACTTACAACTTAAGATAATAGTTTCATTGTAAGGCAAGCATAGAGGTTGTACTACAATGTCCGCTCTATTCATCCTATACCCTTGATAGGATTTTTTTACATTTGTCTTAAATGTTTAGATCATTGAAAAGATGTGCCGAAGGCTCCAGGTCAATGTTACACTTCAAGGTCGCAATTTGTTTATTTACAACTTGCCTAGAAATACCAAAACTGCAAAACTTTATTATCACAGTATGCAGTTGATAAATAACTTCAAATAAAACTATACCATTTGTAGTAAACAAATGCATTGTATGCCTTGCCTGTGCCAATAAATATAACTCTTTTATCACTCTTTTATCACAGAATGCAGTGAAGAAAAACTTAACCGATTTGTGTTAGCACTTTCAATCAGAGACTGAATGGCTTGGTATTGAAGGTAGCAATGTTGTTGGAACTTATTTCCGACGAGCATGTGTCCAGTTGTTACTTCTAAAGGATATTTTTTGCTGATCTTAAATTGAGTAATGACTGCCTGAACTTACACCAATGTTAAATACAAAGAATTGTTACATTGGTGCCATGTATCAAATATTTGAGCCTATTTCTGTGAAAAGGTGGTTTAATGCGTGTGCGTAACATGTTGTCCCAGATTAGCCGGTGCAGTCTACACAGGCTAATCAGGGACGACACTTTCCGATTGTATAGCATTTTTTGTTTTGAGAAAGTATCTTTTAAGCACAAATCTTGTTAAGGCGGAACGTGTTGTCCCTGATTAGCCTGTGCGAACCGCACAGGCTTATCTGGGACGACACTTTACACATGCATTAAGCCCCCTTTTCGCAGAGCGCGGCCCATTTGTTTTATAACATACACTCCTCATTGTCAATGTCTGATTTGTTTTTGTGATTCTTCACGTTTCTTAACATAATGTAATTAAATGGCATCTCCATTTGATCTAAGCACCTAAAATAGATTCCGGTTGTGACAAGTACAGGTTCCATTAAGAACAACATGTTTCCATGTAAGAATGAGATGCTTATTGCTCAGTGAAAAGCAAATGCGTTTCTGTTATTTGATTATGAAATTCTAAGAGCCTTAAGGCTATATTTGGGTTATGCTGCTAATGATATGTGTACTCATATATGGCGTATTGTAGCCTATAGACACACTTTATTTTCTGATCAGAAGTGATTTCTGCCAAATGTCAACCTTGCCAAAAGCTGATTGGTTGTAACAAGACATTGATGTGCTACATCGATAAGTACAATGTATATGACAATTGCAAAGGCAAATAACAATATCGAGTAATCCGTTTTTGCATGTTTTCAAGACAATATTGATATAATTTGATTTTATATATCACATAGTTCTAATAAAAAAGGTTTCATAGTCAATGTACGGTTTGTACATATTATAATAACCAAACAAATATCTGTATAGTGTATCTTACAAGGTTTAATTTCCAATGTTGCAATTTACAAACAAATATTAACAATACGTACACACAATTTAATGCACAAATATATCCGTCTATAACTGTGGAAGTTGTTTCCACATCTGTCAATCATATTTGAGTCGCGCTCTGGGAAAAGGGACTTTAATGCATGTGCGTAAAGTGTCCTCCATGATAAGCCTGTGCAGTCTGCACAGGCTAATCAGGGATGATACTTTCCTCTGTTATTGTATTGTTCGTTGAAAGGAAGACTCTGTTCGACAACAATCCAGTTTAGGCGTAAAGTGTCCTCCAAGATTAGCCTGTGCAGTAATCACAGGCTAATCTTGGAGGACACTTTACGCACATGCATTAAAGTCCCTTTTCCCTACAAAACTATAATGACAATGAAATAAGTGCAACAATTGTAGTCCTGATATTTTTTCCAATATAGTTTTTTTTAAGATAAATGATACAGAACGTTTTCATTGAACATTCTGTATCTGACATTAATTTAAAGCATTTCATTTTCAAAATTGATTTCAATTTAAAAGCAGAGGGTAACTTTCTCTAAGACTGAGGGGGCCTGGAGTATTAAAAAAAAACTCAGTAATTAAAATGCTTTGGTTGTTTGTGTTGGAAAGTACAAGTAAAACATAAGCCCTTTCCCGCTCAAAAACAAAGTGAAACGGCTTTTGCAACCAGCATAAAACCAAAACAGCCTTTAAGTAACTCGCCGGCTGTTCAAATGTTATGCTGTTTGCTGCTCATCAGTATCTTAGGGTTGGACATATAGCCTTTAAATTTGAATCAAGTATAAAAGGTCTTAAATTTAATATAATTTTCTACGGGACTACAAATGCGTCGAAGTGCATACCTGAGTGGTAAAGGGTTAACAAGTTAACTTTGACATTATTTCCTAGATAGAAGGGATATAAATGAGACAGTTTGATTAATAAAGAAGTCGTTTGACAAGTGTGGCGTAATTATATCACGGCAATGGCGTATATGTGCATTGCAGATTTCCTTCAATAACAAATTTCTTATTTGCCCTGCTGTATATATTGGAATCTAGCCTCTTGTATGAGCATCCAATCACGGCAACTTTGTATTTTATTTCGTTGTAATGTGTGGGGATGGGAGCAGCTGTAAAGAAAAAACTGCTTTTGGAGAGTCATGATCAGTTCTCTGAGATTGAAACTAGTTGCCAGAAAGTAACTAACAAGAAAGAAGTAGGTTTAATTGTGAAACCGGTCGCCAGAATGTAGCTAACAAGAAAAAAATAGGTTTAATTTTGAAACCAGTCGCCAGAATGTAGCTAACAAGAAAGCAGTAGGTTGAAACCAGTCGCCAGAATGTATCACAGGGATTTTTTCCTTCTTAGAGCATGACCTTTTTTTACAAAGATGCGAGGTTCACGACACATATTGAAACCAGTCCTCAGAATGTAGCTAACAAGAAAGAAGTAGGTTTAATTTTGAAACCAGACACCAGACTGTATCTAACAAGAAAGAAGTAGGTTTTATTTTGAAACCAGTGACCAGAATGTAGCTAGCAATAAAGAAGTAGGTTTAATTTTGAAACCCGGCGCCTGAATGCAGCGAACAAGAATGGAGTAGGTTTAATTTTGAAATAAAAAAAGAAGCGTAGTGGGTTACTAATAATAATAATAGCTTCGTATGGTTCCCAAAGTATCGGTAATGTAAACAAAAAAAAATACATTACAGGAGAAATCCTGTTTTTTGCTTGCCATTATGACACTATAGTCCCTTTCCACTGTACATAACTGACAGATGTCCACTTATGGGTGATTGGTAAAGGCCTTTAAGGAATTGCTGGCACCAATCTGCAGTTTCATGTGTTGCTGGTGTAATGAACCAACATTTCAGACATTAGGTTAAAGCTGCAACATTTGATTGACACTTCAGTGGTAGGACATCAGCCTTTATTGACAAAGGAGGGTTCTTGGGTGATACATCTGAAGAGCCGAATTGATTTCATGTCATTACATGTCTTGACATAAACAAAGATAAATTTGTAAGCACATGTACATTATTGTTTTAAACAAAATGGCTGACTAATTTGACAGTTGTTTACTGGAAGTTTCAATCAATTTTATTCAGCTAAAATGAATATCTAAAGCTACATAAAAGTGTAAGGAATTGGAATTATTAATAGCATAAATGATGTCAAATTCGGATTTATTAGAAAAACGCAAGCAAACGGAGGACCTATGAACTACAAGATTTTGCGGATATATGCGGTTGCCACATGAGCGGGGTTAACGATGGCTTGATCGGATATATCCGGTAGCCACAAGGGAAGGGTTACCATGATATGACATTGAAAAAAGAACTGTAAAATTTGCAGATTGGTGAGTCTAATTTGATCAGACCTCGCCACATTAGCCAAGCTACACACAACATTATCCACCTTTATCTGAAAAAAAATAGCAGCGTTCTGGGAAAAGAGGCTCAATGCAGTTGTGTAGGGAAGTGTTGTTCAGGCTCTCTGCGAACTGCACAGGATAATCTAAGATGATACATTACACACATGCATAAAGCCCGGTTTTCCAAGATCGAGGCTCAAATCTTTTGATAGTTAATATAAGTTAATATAAGCTGCTTTAAATCTAAGCTCATTCACGGGCGTTTGAAATAGGAGATGTTTTGTTCAAACAGTTTTAGCAAACATCATTACTTGGAAAATAATGTGTCTACTTATAAAATTACTCAAATTACAAACAAACAACACTTTAATACCTTGTAATAAAACAACACCAACAGGTCCAACAGTCATATGATTAGAACAGTATTAATTGTAAAACATGAACAACAATTCCAATGGCTTTTTTGCCTTACCAGGAATTGAACTTTCGTGGAAGTGAAATTAGGAGTGAAACGCATCTGTCTGTGAAAATGTGTGCAAAAAAAATGTATGATGTATTTTTTAAGAGGCAGTGATTTTAAATAACATTTAATGAATCGCTATTTTATATGATTAAGTCATTTTACTGGCAAATTAGTTTTGGAGTACCGCCAAGTGGAAGCCTATGTGTCAATTATAAATGATGTTGTGCTGTTTGTCAGATTGTATAATTTTTGCTTTGATTTATTGCATTGTCGGATTGTATAATTTTCGCTCATATTTATTGCTTACACAATAACTTTCTAACCCAGTTAGTGTTTAGGATCTTGCCAAAAATGATTACGAAGCCTTTGTTGATAGTTTCAAAGATGTTTAAGTGACTTGCTCACATTTTGCTATATACGGAAAAATGTCATTAAATGCTTATACTTACAAAACTATAATATATGGAATAATATGTTTATTATACTGCTAGACCTTATTTATAAAATATAGGATTTGTTCTAAAAACAAGTTTATTATACCGATTGACCTTATTTATAAAACATAGGATGTGTCCTTAGAACAAGTTTATTATTCTGCTTGACCTTATTTATAAAACATAGGATTTTGTCCTAAGAACAAGTGTATTATACTGCTTGACCTTATTCATAAAATGTAGAATTTACCCTAAGAACCGTGAACCATACATAATGTTGCCATCAGCTGTTTATACACTATAAATGCACGTATAGAAGAAAAAACAATTACCGAGGGAGGAAATAAAATATAAACTTATGACAACCTGATCAATCATGAGACTTTGGAGACTTTACTTGCTGATATACAACCTCGATTTCATTACCTTATCACTACAATCACCTAAATGAAATCGTCTTTTGCAGCGTATATCACTCTAATCACAATGTTACACGAGTACAAATGTTATAGAATGTCTCGAATTCTCCGTTTTACAAAATGCGATTGACTGCATAATGCATTGTAATGTGTGGTTAAAACCGGTAGATGCACTGTTTTGCCCTTTGTCTGCTATTGTATGCAGATTTTGTCAATTTGCAAGCCAATGGCGTGGTAATGATTATTTAAGGAAATTGCATTCGATTTCCGTTCTTTTCTGTCTTGATGATGAGAATTCAACAACCACGTTCTCCTGTGATCGGATGATCATTTGGTTTGAAAAAGCGATTAAAATGCATCTTATTCTTGGTTTGTTTAACACGCTGTCACAGTGTCTTGATTTTACGGCTGCGATAACCTTTGAAAGTTTCTGGACATGTACGACATAATGAGTTTGCATACATAACGTCCCGATCAAATCTAACCACATCCATATAATTGTAGAATCCTTGGAGGTTTCCTGGTATATGTTGAGATAAAAAGGCAATAACATACGTTTTCTATCGTTTCTTCTAAGATTTTAGTAGATTTATTATGGTGAACCTTTGAGCAAATGATATGATTCAAGGTGATATGGACAGATCATGCTGCACCAACATGGCAAATTATGGCATATTCATTTTACAAAAACATTACAGGCAATGCATCTAATTGTTGTGGCTTATCCTGAATATTTGTGAGTAATCTTAATGAAAGGTCGTGCTTGCTTACAACTAAAGATCATAATTTTACTGTAAGACAAGCATATAAATAGGTACTTGATACATATACTGTACCATAGCAGATTCTTAGGTAGTATATCGTGTAAAAGAAATAGTCTAAATAAATCACGATAAAACACTCAAGGTGTGTACATGACGATAGGTTTGTTGTAAAAGATTGCATTAAGATTGTCATATGTTACTAAAAAAAAATCATGACTTCACTGGGAAAAGCTAAACATGTTTTGAACAGTCATTGCGCTTCCTATCCAAATACATCTTACATTTTCTTCAATAATTGTTTAAATACCAAAGATGTGTTGTCGCTCTTCACCTCAAGTCTAGAAATCATGGACAAGATTTTGAAATATGACCATGTCTGTATGTCTCTTTTTCATTTGCCATATTATCACTATGTATTATTTATTGTTTGATGTGATATATTGATATATATATTTTATGCTTCAATTAATCATACGTAGAGCCATTCCAACTCAAGTTTTCAATTAAGTTTTATTTTAATCCCCCGCCTCAAAGGTCCATATCCCCTATACCCTTTGACAGATTTTCATTAAATATTAAAGGCATTGCGATGATTTGCAGAAGGCATGAGTAAGTCAGGCGGGCTCAATGTCTTATTTTTAGGTCCAAAGTTTTTGCCTCCATTTTCGTGTCCACTCCATACCTCATATACCTTTTGGAGGATTTTTTATAACACTTGGCTAAAATGTTTAGATCATAACAAAGATGTGTAGAAGGCTCGAGGTCAATGTTATTCTTCAATGTCGCAAGTTTGATTCTCTATTTAAGTGTCCAGTCCATATCTCCTATGGTCTAATCGATGTATTTTCGTGAAACTTGGTTGCTATGTTAAAATCATTTATGCAAAGGACAGAAGGCATGAGTCAGTCATTCGTCCTCAAGGTCAAGGTTAAACTTAAAGATCAAAGTTTAGGAATCTTTTTTGTGTGCGGTCCATATTGTCTATAACCATTTAAGGATTTTCAAGACACTTGGCTACAATGTAAACATAATTGAGAAGGTGTTCAGAAGGCATGAGTCAGTCATGCATCCTCAAGGTCAAGGTTACACTTAAAGATTAAAGTTTGGTATTCTATTTTTATGTGCTGTCAATATTGGCCACAATGTTAACATAATTGAGATGGTTTGCAGAAGGCATAAATCAGTCATGCCAGCTCAAGGTCAAGGTCATACTTCAAGGTCAAAGGTTTTGGCATTTTTATTATTGTTTTCAGTCCATATCCTCTTACCTATAGAAGGATTTTAATCAAACTAGGTTACACTGATAAGGTTATTGGGACGATGTGCAGAAGGCATGGGTCAGTCATGTTGACTCAAAATCAAGGTCACAACTTCAAGGTCAACAAGTCCTGGTGGGGGATTTTGCTGTCTCTTGGACTGCCATGTTAAAAATTAAATATATGTGTTGATTTTGCATGTTTTTAAGTTTATTGTTATTCTCCCAAACAAAAAAAAAGTGAAGCAAAAAGAGTTGATATTGATATATAACTCGCACACTTCAATTGACGTTCGTGTCCTTCATATAGAACACACAGAAGGGCTCTATTTGCTTTTTACTGTTGTATTGTATCATGTTAGACACTATTTATGAGACATGTTATCAAGGCTGTAAAATGTTTATTAAAGTACTTTAATGACTAAAATATTTTTACACAAAAAAGACATTAATTGTGAAACATATCATGATGATGGCAATTGTATATGAATATTCATAAAATGCATGATTTGAATCACATAAACGTCATTTCAGGCATTGATTTATGATTCTGATTCTGAACAATCCATCCGGTGACAATAATACAAATGCAGGAACTAACACCCACTTATACAAAATTATTCGAAGCATCACAAATTTAATGCAAGCTTTAAACTTTTCTGTGAATTTTATCCTTTACTGCGCTGTGAACAAGTCATTTCGAAGTAGTCTTAAAGCAATATTCTGTTGTTGTTTTTTTGTCGCCATGGTACGCAAGCTTATAGCTTTAGTTATATATTGCATGATAACGTTTACTTAACATACCAGTATACAACACTCAAACACAGACTTCGCGATCAATACGTCCAGTCATGGTTTGATGTTATAAAATCGCAAAGTAAATTAGATTATTATGTTAAGTTTAAAAAGGATTATTAATGTGAGAAATACATTGAATGTATTGGTAATGATTGTCATAGATAAGCTTTTACAAGATTTAGACTTCATATTACTTTTGATGTAGTGACATGTACGCGTTATCGTGATTTAAGAATTAATTATAACATTAACAAATCTTTTGACACTGTCAACAAGTTCACATATATGATGTCCAGTAATAACACACGACAATTAAGAAATATTTCTAAATTCATTAACAATGCTTTGTTAAAAAGAAATTATTACCTTGCTTGTTAGATATGTTGTTGCTTCTTGATAAAACTATCGATGTCAACCAAGTTATTTAGTTTTTAGTTATGTATGCATACATTTATTTAACTTTTTATGTAAAATATTATTTTGTTTGGTGTTGCATTTGTGTGATAGTATGTTTGTATATTTGTTCATCATGTGGCCAAAAGCATGCTTTTGCTGATTCTGCAAATATACTGAAAATGAAACTGAAACTGCTTTTCAACTTACTGTAACACCTGTGATGCATGATCAAAAAGAATAATCAGTAGTGATATTGTGTTATTAATTACATAATTATTATGTTGAATAGTTAATACTTAAAAACAACCAATATCCAGAAATTTAGAATTGCCCCATAAAGGTTTCATACAGACTAAGCCCTAAAATTATGATATATTTTTTTAAATGCATTTAATAAATGCATAAGTGTTGATGCTCAGTGACAGTAAGGCAGTTGAACTGTCGAGAATGTGATTGCAGTATAAAAAATTTTTACATATGGGAATATGAGTTGAACATGTACATGTTCATTGTAGAACCAGACATGACAATATATATATTAAAGGACCCATATTTTTAAACATTTTTTTATTTACAACTTGCCAAAAAATTACCAAAACTACGACTTCCTATTTCTTCTGAAGGTAATTTTTGATGAGCTTAAATTGACCAATCCTGACCTTACATCAAATTCAAATACACAGAGTTCTTGTTGCCACGTATCAGACACTAATTTTAAAACATACACTCTTCATTGTCAGGGTCTGATTTTCGTTTGGGATTGTTCACGTTACTGAACATAATGTATTTAAATGCCAACTCCATTTGATATTAATGTAACACCTAAAAAAGTATAGGTTCCATTAAAACATCGTGTTTCCATGTAAGAATGAGATGCTTATTGCTCTGTAAAACGCAAAAGCGTGTCTGTTATTTGATTACGAGATTCTAAGAGCCTTAATGCTATATTTGTGCTATGCTATTAATGATATTTGAACCCATTTATGATGTATTGTAGCCTATGGAAATACTTTATTTTTTTGTTAAACAGTGATTTTTTAGAATTATCAAGAACTTTGTGGGTAGCAAAATGTAAAACGTTGGTGCCATAAGCTGATTGGTTGTTACTACACAGTGAAGTTCTATATTGATAAAGTAGTATTAATAGGAAAATAACAAAGGTAAATGACAATATAAATTAATTCTGTTTTGCAAGTTTTTAAGCAAATATTGATATATTTTTTAACATAGATCACTACGTATTAATATTAAGATTTCACGGTCAATGTAAGGTTTGTACATATTATAATAACCAAACAAATATCTGCATAGTGTCTGTTACAGGTTTAATTTTTAATTTAGCAATGTACAAACAAGTATAAAAAAGGTTACACAATTTATTGTTAAAGTATATCCATTTATAATTGTTGAAAATGTTTCTAAATCTGTCAATCATATTCCAATTATTTTGCTTATAAGCAAATAATTGCTTTCGTAAACCACATGTTGATCAGTTTAACCATTTTGCACAAAATAGCATGTGTGTTTTCTTGGGGATTTTAAAACAAGCATGTGGTGATGTTTGTGATTTTTGATGATATAACAATTTATCTTTTATAAATATACTTACTCTTAACCGGTTTGATTTTTGGGAAAAAATACACACTTTTTGTGGATACAACCAAAGCTGAACTATTTGATTTCCTTTAAAAATCACATACCGTATAAACAGTTATGATTTGCATGCGAAGATCATTGTTGTAACCTACATATTAGATTTTGTTTCCCAAAGTTTCCCAAAGTTCTTGACATCTGGATAACAGTCCTATAGCAGGTAAAGAGTTTAATTTGTATGTGGTTAATCCCATACCCTTTACAATGATGTAAGGTAAGGGAGATAACTGTGAAGTCATGTTAGGTTTGGTTACCAACCCTTTTGATGTGCCTTCCCTAATCATTATGTACAGTAAAATACATATTAGCCACATAATGCGAAAATTGTCATATGCGGACAGGGTAGCTACCCTGGTCCCGTATGGAATATGACCAATATTTAGATGATGCTTCTTGTTTGAAATTTAAGTATATTGCTGAGATTTACTGACCCAATGCCATGCTTTTTTATGAAATCCATAATTTGTGTTGTCAACAAATTGGTAAAACAAAAAGTACACACAATTTTAAATAAGATGTTGTGGAATGAGAATGTGCCTTTTACAGTCTTTTGAAAATATTGTAAAAAACAATCACAAAACTATAATGGCAATGTATATCTGACATAAATTTGAAGCGTTCCATTTTCAACATTGATTTCAATTTTAAAGTAGAGAGTCACTTTCTCTGAGAAAGTCTTGTGGCCGGTAATAAAAGAAACTGTCTGAGTAATTAAAATGCCTCGGATTTTTTTGTTGGAAAGTGCATGTAAAACATTAACAAATTAACTTTGATATTATGTCCTTGATGGAAGGGATATAAATGAGACAGTTTGAAGATTAAACAAGTCTTTGGACAAGTGTATCGTAATTATATCACGGCAATGGCGTCTATTTGCAATGCAGATTTCATTCAATAACAAATTGCTTATTTGCCCTTCTATATAATTTGGAATCTAGCCCCTTGTATGAGCATCCAATCACGGCAACTTTGTATTGCATTTCGTTGATATGTGGGGGGATGGGACAAGCTGTGAAGAAGAAACTGTTATCGGAGAGACTTGATCATTTCTCTGAGATTGAAACCAGTCGCTAACAAGAAAGAAGGACATTTATGTTATGCTTTCCGGTGCTTAATAGAGAAATATCAGTTAATTTAAACTGATTATTCACTGTTTCAAAAAGTGAATTAACAGTGAAAAGTATCGAAAATTTTCATTGTTTTACCGAAACTATCTTTTTCCAAAAATACAAAAATAATCACTTGTATGAATAAAATAAAACGAAAATGTGTTGATTTCGGTGGAATATCTTTTTTAATTCACGCGTGATTATAGAACAAATATATTTTCTATGATCACTCGCGACTTAAAGTCGATATTCCACCAAATACAACAAATATCCTCTTTTTAATTTTGGGCATGCTTGAGTGATTGCAAGTATTTAAGTTACAATAGTCTTGTGAGATTTATAAAACATGGCTGCTAACTTACATTTATAAATTGAATAAATATCATTTAAACATAGTGTTGTGTGAATTAAGACTCATAAATCAATTACTTTGATTCCAATAAAAGAGACATAAGCTGTTAATCATTAATTTAAATGATTAAAGAATATTAAATAATGAATTATTTCAATTATTATGTGTTCAATTTAAAAACTGACAAAATGTTAAACATATTTTCTAACAATTTAATAACACGGGAATGAAGCATTTCCGTAAAAAAAAGAACTACATTGTATATACTGAAATTTGCAATGTGGTTGTAAGTAGAAGCTGTAAACTCAAAGGTTACAATCCACCGTACCTTTTGTCATGTAAACACAACATTGAGTTGGTGTTAAGAAAAACAACCATAAAAACTGGCCCAGTCAATTACAATCATGCAGTAATAGTGCTTAAAGACACGGTAATGTCTATTAGATCAGACATAGCAGACATCTGAACAGCCATCGAAGTAAATTATGTGGACTCTACTTCCATAACTTGTATGTTTGTAATATATTATGTAGATGCTTCCTTTTCCAATCAATAAAAACAAGAAGGAAAAAATATTTTAAAACAATTGAAAAGTCATCTTTTTCTTCAAACTTTTATTAATGATAAAATGTAATGTAATTTGAACAGATTATGATTTCGTTCTTGTACTGAATAGATGATCATTTTACCCAGAGAGAACCTTTTTCAATAGCCTTGTTCACTATTGGCGGAGATTTTGGTATTTGAGCCAATCCATCAGATGTGAACAGACTAATCTAAATGAAAAATCACAATAAAGGCACAGAAAGCTGGTTAATTATAAAGATCCAGAGTAATATTTCGTGCTTACTGTCGGGTTCCGTGTTGTCATTATCCGCCCTCGTTATTTATGTGTGCCCAAGTAATGAGTGTATATGTTGTATTGGTCTAAGAGTTGTGACACTGTCATTAATTCACGTAGTATTGACGTAGGCGGTCTGTAATTGTTAATACGAGCTTTTTTACCACATTAATTTATATATAGCATTGATACATGTATGTCTTGACATATCAAGTCCGTAAATGTTAGTCTCATCAGGATTTTTGTCCCATCAATTTATGTGAACTTTAAAGAATTCTATAGTCATTAATTTGTAAAAATCATGTTTTCCATTAATTTACTTTTCCATTGCCATCACAAATATGTTATTGTTTTATAAATTATGTTCCCTTGTCAGCAAACCTTCTGAAACAAAAACACTATTATTAAATGTTCTTGTTAATATAATGATATTAACGCTTTTCTGAAAAACAAAACATAAAATATTAACACTTCCAAGAAGTTCCTTTATTTGATATTTTCTTAAAGAAATGAACTACATTTATCTTCCAGAGCTTGTCAAATGTATGGGGCTGTTAAAGGGACTAAGTCATTTAAATGGGCTCCAAGTGAGCATTATTGTTTTAGAGCAACTGTTGGGTTTTCATGAATTCTAAGGAAAGGAAGGTTTGGCTAGCCCTCAAAGCCGTTTTAACCCCTAATGCTTTGTATTAACCGATCGATCTAATGTGGTATTATCCAAGTTTTAATTATTTTATGTGTATCATATGTGTTAAGTGATGAAAGAAGTGGAAGAGAACAAGATTTTGTTTGGCTCTTTTATGTTTTTATTTTGCAGTCACTATTGGTAGGTATAGATCAATGGTTTTAAAACGTTATTTAGCAACGGTGATAGCACAGTTGGTAAAGCGATGTCTTCTGTAATTTCTTACATTAGTCATAAGTTAGCTTCATACTTGGGTTATACTTGTTTGTGACCTTTTGCAAACAAAAATCAATAAAATTTCTCATTTTTTATTACATTATATATAATTAACTTAATGAAATATCTAAGAAAATTTACTTTATGTTAGAAAATATCAGAAAATATCATGTTAATTACAGGAGGATTGCAGCTTTTGTTTGCAATACTCCCTTTTCAATACACATACATGACAGATGTCCACTTATGGGTTATTATAGGCCATTAAGGAATTGTTGGCATCTCTGCAGTTTCATGTGTGGCCTGTGTAATGAGCCAGCGTTACAGACATTTGGTTAAAGCTGCAACATTTGATTGACATTGGAGTGGTAGGACATCAGCCTTTATTGACAAATGAGGGTTCTGGGGTGATACATCTGTTAACATGATATGATGAGACATCGAAACTAGAAATATGTTTTAAAAACGATATACGACGCTGATTTTGGTAGTTGTTTGTGAAAGATAATTAGTTATATCAATGATATCAAAGATACCAAATGCTTTTTATGTGCATTTCTGGCTGCATCATACCCAAATGAATTACATGGTGTTGCGCCAGATTATATTTTTTATTTCGCGTTTTCAGATATTATTGATGATAAATCTAAAGATACAGAACAGACATACTAAAGATAAATGTAAATGAAATAAAAACATATGAGTCAACCGGCTGCACGCGAATCATCCATACATATTTGAAATATGTATACGTGCGTTCTTCGAACAGACGTGTTTTATAAAGAAAATAGAGAGGCAATTGAATTTAACCTGCAAATGTAAATGGGATAGCTTTTTTTTGTAGATTGCACGTTTTCTATTTGGAACAGTTTTTGGTAAATTTATTTAATACAAAAATTCCATGCATGCATTCAGACCTACTGGCGGGAAATTGTATTCAAATTTTATTGGACGCTTACAAAGGTCAGCTAAGGTGAAAAGCTGGGTTATACAGCTTCTCCGAAAAATGAACTGCTAAATGTGCAGATTGGTGAGTCTTATTTGATCAGACCCCACCAAATTAGCCAAGTTACAAAAACTATTCTCCACCTTAAGCTAAAAATAAATTAACAGCGGCTCTTGGAAAAGAGGTCTTTATGCACTTGCGTATTGGAGTGTTGTCCCCGCTCTTTGCGAACTGCATAGGCTAATCTGAGACGATACTTTAAGCACGTGCATTTAGCCTGGCTTTCCAAGAGCGAGGCTCAAGTGTTTATATATTTAATATTAGCCGATATAAATCAAGGCTTCTTCATATGTGTTTGAAATAGTAGAAGTTTGGGTCAAACAGTTTTAGCAAACTTTATAACTTGGAAAATAATGTGTCTACTTAAAAAACAGTGATTTATAAGCTCAAATTACAAAAAAAAAACAAAAAAAAAAACACACATTTCAATACCTTGTAATAAAACAACACCAACAGGTCCAACAGTCATATGATTAGACCAGTATTTATTGTTTACCGTGAACAACAATTATTAACACAGTTATCCAATGGCTTTTTTTGCCTCGCAAGGAATTTAACTTTTGTGATGGTGAAATGAAAAGTAAAAATCATCTGTTTATGAAAATGTGTGCAGATTGTATTGATGTATTTTAAAGAGGCAGTTATTTTCTAATTACATTTTATGAATTCCCATTTTATATTAATAAATGATTTTTCTGGAAAATTAGTTTTGGAGTACCGTCACGTGTCAATTATAAATGATTTTGTGTTGTTTGTCTTAAGTTTTCTGACACTCTTAAGTTTTCAGAGACCCTCTTTTCAAGCAAAAATAATAATTTTCTGTGACGCCATTTTTTTCAACACCGAGATCTTTCCCTATAATTAATTACTCTAATTTCTAAATTTTCGGACAGTTGCATTTTATCCGAAGTCAATATAATTGCGTATATCAGGTTTGACGTATTTACCTGATGACGTTCAGAAAACCCGGCAGATGAAGACGCGGAGTCACTGGATCGTCCCATTGGTATTATTTATGTAAATTAACATGTATGATCAAAGTATGGAACAACAAGTTCTGCTTAATGTATATGATGGATGTCATTAAGTACCAAACATGTTAATTGATGGATTTCACTAAGTACCAAACATGTTAATTGATGGATGATATTACGTACCAAACATGTTAATTGATGGATGACATTACGTACCAAACATGTTAATTGATGGATGTCATTAAGTACCAAACATGTTAATTGATGAATGTCATTAAGTACTAAACAAGCTTATTGATGGATATCATTAAGTACCAAACAAGCTATTTGATGGATGACATTAGGTACCAAACATGTTAATTGATGGATGACATTAAGTACCAAACATGAAATTTGTTTGTGTTCATTAGTATTATTCGCAATATGTGTTCTTGCTTAAGTGTGACACATTGGAACCCATTTTATTGCGCCATATTTTAATGTGTTAAAGACAACCTAACCGTTTGTTTGCCTGCTAATTGAATATTCTTACTACAGTAATGCTAATCCAAGGTCTCTATGTTCAAAGTATCACCTTGGAATATACCATACCATACCATATTCTTTATTGCATAAAACATATACAATGTTTATAGCAAACAATATAAAGAACACATATACAGTGAGTAAGATATACAATTAACAACAATGGGTAACAAGAGCATAGGTAGTACATGTACAAACAATGATGTGTAAAATGATACTAACAATTGTAATAATTCTTTTTTAATCATAATGCAGTGTTCTGATCTTATTTGCAAAGAATGTGAATTTCGCTAAATTTTTCAGTACATTTTTTTATTCTGAATTTATGAGTGCGATAAATTTATTTACAGTAGGCCATCGGCAAAAATAAGCTTTGAAGAATTTTTTTCTGAGATCCTTGTATTTTGGGCAAACTAACAGAAAGTGATATTTCGATTCTACCGCGTTCATATTGCAGAAATTGTAAAGCCGTTCATTTTGCGGAGTATTTGACAATCGCCCAGTTTCTATAGCAAGCTGGTGTGATGACGTTCGCAATAAAGCAAGTGATCGCTTAAGGTAATTGTCTTGAACTACGTCTAAGTATTTTTCGCGGGTAAATGTATGTTTAAAATTTGAATATGTTGTTAGTTTCGATGAATTATTTATGTCAGAGTACCATTTTTGAAAGTACTGGTCATATACCCTTTGTCTTACAAGAGTTAAACAAATGTCATCGATTTTCTCAGAAATCCATATTGAACTCAAACCAATTTCATTTAATATTGATTTAATTTGTGTAGCCCAATTTTAATTGTTGTATGTTTTGTTGTTCAAATCGTCTGTTTTAAGTAGATAATATATCTTTTTTACAGGACTGCTTTCTGGCAAAGTTATATTTTTTTCCAATATTTTATCATAATATATTTCCGGTGGACTGATAATGGCACTCTTCCCAACTCTCCATAGAGCGCTGCTGTAGTAGTCGATTTTTTTACTCCTAAAATATATCTTATAAATTTGGTATGTATAAATTCAACGTCAGTGCCCGGGTGTGAGCCCCATATTTCAGCGCAGTAATGTAGTATAGGACCAACTAATATGTAGAATAGTTTAATTTTTTGGGATACTGGAAATTCAAATTGTTCAAATATTTGGAACAGTTTATGTAACGAAAACAAGGCGTGTTGTACAAGTATTTTTTGTGTTCTGGGGAAATTACCATTCTTAAATAAAACTACACTGAGATATTTAAAAGAATAAACGAATTGTATCTTTGTGTTATAAATAGATAGATCAATTCTACGTGACCTTCCGTTTTCGAATACCATTGCATTTGTCTTGTAGACATTTATTTTTAAGCCCCATAAGTAACAATAATTTTCGACTTCGTTTAACATAAGTTGTAGACATTCTGGTGATTTGGCCAACGATATCATGTCATCAGCGTATAGTATTAGAATAAGCCTAATATGTTCAAGGGTTATTATTCCGTGTCTGTCTTAGGTTATATTGTCAATCAAATCATTGAGAAAAAAACATTGCTTATAGAGGAGAGCTCGGGTCTCCTTGTTTTACGCCGCTGTTATAACAAAAGAAGGGGGAGAACTCTGCATTAAATTTTACACACAGCTTAACCGCATTGTACATAGCTACCAGGGACTCGATAACATGATTACTCACTTTTTTTCTTTCATCAATTTGTGCCACAGGAACTCATGGTATATGCGGTCAAAAAATTGTTGGTAGTCTATAAAGACGCAATACAGTTTTTCTTTTTCACTCAACGTTTTTGTTATAATTGATTGCAAAATAAAAATACGGTCGGATATTGATTTTCCTTTTTGGAATCCAAATTGATTTGGGGTGATTTTTGTATTGTTATGTGGCCATTCTTTTAACCTATTTAATAGTATTTGTGAATACATTTTTGAAATGATGTTGGTAAGAGTTATTCCTCGATACTTTTTTTAATCGTTTGCATCCCCTTGTTTATATATCGGAGTGATAATTTCCTTTCCCCATTCCTGTGGATATTCATGCGTTTTGAATACTCGATTGTAAATATGTTTAAGAAATGGTATGATTATATCGGCAGTGTGTTTAAATAGCTCTGATTGGAGCTGATCAGGGCCGGGGCTTTTGTTATTATTTTGCTGATTAATAGCTATTTTATCTCAATCTCAGAAATATCAGAATCTAATAAGTGATCGCTTATAGTTGAACTCGAACCGTCACTTATGGGAGTGTGATTTTCATGTTCATTATTAAACAATGTTTTGAAATATTCAAAAGATTTCGTATCAAGGTCTATTTTTTTGTTTATACTTTTGAGTGTTTTCCAAAATTTACGTGGGTTTAATGATGCCATTTTATCTAAGCGCTGTCCTTCTTTGTACCTGTAAGCAAACAATGTTTTTTTCTTACTTTTATTATATTTTGTTCTTGCTTTGGTAAACGAGATCCTGTTTTCCGCTGATCTGTTACGGTTATAATTATTCATTTTTGTTTTAAAGTCAATTTTGTCCTAGACAATTTGTTCATCAAACCATGGTTTGTTAGTTTTGTGCGGGATTTGTTACAACTAGTTTTAGGCATCTTTTCATATTTGCCGAACACGACCATTGCTACAGATGATATTGTTTGTGTGAATTCGTTCGTGATATCTGACATATCATCGTTGCTCGCCGGTGAGATGACCGGTTGCAAAGGTTCTAATTTTAAGGATAACTCTTGTCGGAACCACTCAACCTTATCGATGTCGAACGCAATATATAGTTCGTTCCACTTGTGTGTGGGTGGTTCAAGGTATGTTTTTTTCTATAATGTCTTTAATAGTGAACGATAAACAAGCGTGGTCTTAAAATTCATTGTGTTCATTAATTGAAAAGTTTTCGATCAGCTGAAACGTTTCGTATTTTAGTTAAAGATAGTCAACTACACTTGCACCCTTTGAGTTACAAAAAGTTAACTCTCCTGTTTTATCGTTACCTAAGCGCCCATTGGCTATAACTAATCCCGTAGCATGACATAACTGTAACAATTGTTTACCATACGCATCAATGACTGGGTCTTTACTTCTACGCCGTTGGATACTATTATGTTTACAAACAAATGGCTGGTTCTCATCTAGATATTTGTCGAACAAAATATAGTCACATTCATTAGATGTTCTACTGTTCATGTCGCCTGTGATAAATACATATCCTAAATTATCATACATTATAATTGAAGATTCTAAATATTCAAAAAAATCGAAGTCATCGGTTTCTGCTCGAAAACATTTTCCTACATTTGGTGACCTATATACATGACAAAAATATACATCTGTGTTATGAGAAAACATTTTTATCCAATTTTATCCAGAGCAATCCATTTATATTTTTTTCAACAATATGAATTTTATCTTATTCAACAATATGAATTTTATCTTAAAGGTAGTTTTTGTAGTTAACAGAAATACCTCAACTACATCTTCCTTACCTTTTCTGCTTAGATTTTTGTCCAAGGAGATGTTCACTTGTGTAGCCATTGATAATTAAATTTAGGCAAGCGTCACTTCGTATCCAGATTTCACATAGGAATACAATATCATACGAGTTTATGTAGTTAATAAACTCCTCGTCCCCCAACTTCCGTTTTAGACCATTCACGTTCCATGCAGTGATGTTAAGGGACTGCGCTTGACCCTCCTATCGGTTATCCGATCGCTCCTGGTTTCCGGCCTTGTTGATTTTTCTGTAGATCTTTCCCAACGAACCTCGCGTCTTTTCCGGAGATTTTAGCTTGGCTCATGACGTCATACGGCGGCTTTCGGGCTTCTCGAACTTCCTTCGGTAGCTGCATACCAATGCCGATATTCTGCTGCTTCAGGGTTTGTTGCTTTTCGGCATCAAATTATAATTTCCGGACCATCTCCCTTTGTTGATTATAATGAAATTTTACAATAACCGGACGTGGTCTCCCTCCGCGGCTTTGCTGTGTTGGGCGGTATGCGCTGTCGATCATGATATCTTCATGAATACCGAGAATTTTGTTTAACACGTTGAGCACCGTTGCCTTGCAGTCCTCGCGCGTGCCGGGCGGTGCTTCCGGGAGGCCATCAAATACCAAATTATCTTTTGTGGTTTTCATTTCGAGATCTGTGAGCTTGTTCTCTGTCTTGGCTTTCTCGTCGCTTAATGTTTTCACCTTGGTGTCAAGTGAATTACATACATCATTGTATCCTCGTATTGTGCAGTTATAAACGTGGCAGCGTGTTCCGTGACTGCAACCCTTTTGTCGATGGCTGACACCTTTATTTCCAATTCTAAGAGTTAACTGCTGATCTGATTAACTGTTCGTTCTATTTTGTCAAGTGATTTCATTTTTGACTTGATGTCCTTCATTTCTTGCAATAACTCTGTCGCCCACGGCGGTTGCATAACAAACGGGGACCCCGACGGCGGACTGTGGCCGAACACCGGCATACCATAAGTGCTCGGAGCGTACGCCATGTTGAGTGGAGGAAAATGGGTACTGAAACCTACGTATGGTTCATACCTGGCCTTCTTTGTGAAGTCTTCATTCGCCCCTTCGCTCGCACCGCAAATAGTACAGTAAATACCACTGCACGAGTTTTCCGTGATAAGTGTAATGGCGTTTATGTCCTGTGTATTGTCCGATAATGGAGATATGGCCTTTCGCTTTTCTTTCCGCGTTTTAACACTTTTTTCGTTATTTTTCATCAAAATTGTTTTCTGTGACATTTATTGAACACATTTGAATTGTTTTTATATAATTTTTAGGATGGTTATACGGTTAATAATCCGAAAAAAAAATAAAAATGCGCACCACAAATTGCATGTCTATCCACTGTAAAACCACGTGACCAATATATTAATGTGCAACAAAATCAAACACAATTAATTATTTTTAACTTATTGAAAAAAAATCCTTAAATAATTAAAACTTAGTGTTGTGGTATTTACTAGCACACTCTTTATACACACAGGACTATAGGAACATCCGATGCATAAGGTTACTATTGTCATTGCAAGTCTAATTTTTGGGACACTGTATTTTGTGAATATTTTTCAGTATCTAAATCTTCTGACATGATTTTGTTTTTAATTAAGTGTCTTAAGTGTCTAATAGTAATAACAGAAGTCGGCATTTGGATTCATCAAATTTATCTTCTTGCACTCATTTATTACAAGTTTTTTTTATCATAGCTGTATCGTAAATAGGTTTCATAACTGTAGATCCAATACATAATCTTCTTGTATTATACTACGCCGTCTGAATACCCTCCATACCCCGCCGTGATAGAACACTCTTAAGGGTAATGATCAGAAAATGGTTCATAACGTGTCCGGGGGATTGGCAATAAACTACGCCGTCTGAAGTATTCTTAATACCCCGCCGTGATAGAATACTCTTACCGATAATGATCAGAAAATGGTACATAATGAGTCGAGGGGAGGCGCCCGGCTAATTATATATCCCCATTTCTTCAGATAAGTATATTTATTAATTTTTCAGAAAATATAATAGTGATAAAACCATTTCAACAATAACAATCTGTTTCGTTTTTAATCCTATTTGAACTTTCATGGTGTATGCATGATATGTCCGGAGCTGTATATAATCTCTTCATTTAACCTATAAATAAATCACAGATGACCTACTGAACTGTTCCTAGGCATCCCCTTTTGCACGAGAGAAAACTTATTGGCTAACTGGGTTCTTCCGTTAGAGTTGTTCCCCAGAAATTAATCTAGGGTTGAATTATGTACATAGACATTGTTCTTCGNTTTAAAGTCAATTTTGTCCTTGACACATTGTTCATTAAACCATGGTTTGTTAGTTTTGCGGGATTTGTAACAACTAGTTTTAGGCATCTTTTTGTATTTGCCAAAACGACCATTGCTACAGATGATATTGTTTGTGTGAATTCGTTCGTGATATCTGACATATCATCGTTGCTTGCCGGTGAGATGACCGGTTGCAAAGGTTCTAATTTTAGGGATAACTCTTGTCGGAACCAATCAACCTTATCGATGTCGAACGCAATATATAGTTCGTTCCACTTGTGTGTGGGTGGTTCAAGGTATGATTTTTCTATAATGTCTTTAATAGTGAACGATTAACAAGCGTGGTCTGAAAATTCATTGTGTTCATTAATTAAAAAGTTTTCGATCAGCTGAAACGTTTCGTATTTTAGTAAAAGATAATCAACTACAATTGCACCCCTTAAGTTACAAAACGTGAACTCTCCTGTTTTATCGTTACCTAAGCGCCCATTGGCTATAACTAATCCTGTAGCATGACATAACTGTAACAATTGTGTACCATACGCATCAATGACTGGGTCTTTACTACTACGCCGTTGGATACTATTACTCTAAATATTCAAAAAAATCGAAGTCATCGGTTTCTGCTTGAAAACATTTTCCTACATTTGGTGACCTATATACATGACAAACATATACATCTGTGTTATGAGAAAAAACATTTTTATCCAATTTTATCCAGAGCAATCCATTTATATTTTTTTCAACAATATGAATTTTATCTTTAAGGTAGTTTTTGTAGTAAACAGAAATACCTCAACTACATCTTCCTAACCTTTTCTGCTTAGATTTTTGTCCAAGGAGATGTTCACTTGTGTAGCCATTGATATTTAAATTTCGGCAAGCGTCACTTCGTATCCAGGTTTCACATAGGAATACAATATCATACGAGTTATGTAGTTAATAAACTCCTCGTCCCCTTCCGTTTTAGACCATTCACGTTCCATGCAGTGATGTTAAGGGACTGCTCTTGACCCTCATATCGATTATCCGATCGCTCCTGGTTTCCGCCCTTGTAGATCTCGCCATTTATCTGTAGATCTTTCCCAACGAACCTCGCGTCTTTTCCGGCGTTTTTAGCTTGGCGCATGACGTCATACAGCGGCTGTCGGGCTTCTCGAACTTCCTTCGGTTGCTGCATACCAATGCCGATATTCTGCTGCTTCAGGGTTTGTTGCTTTTCGGCATCAAATGATAATTTCCGGACCATCTCCCTTTGTTGATTATAATGAAATTTTACAATAACCGGACTTGGTCTCCCTCCGCGGCTTTGCTGCGTTGGGCGGTATGCGCTGTCGATCATGATATCTTCCTGAATACGGAGAATTTTGTTTAACACGTTGAGCACCGTTGCCCTGCAGTCCTCGCGCGTGCCGGGCGATGCTTCCGGGAGGCCATAAAATACCAAATTACCTTTCATGGTTTTCATTTAGAGCTCTATGAGCTTGTTGTCTGTCTTGGATTTCTCGTCGCTTAATGTTTTCACCTTGGTGTCAAGTGAATTACATACATCATTGAGATTCTTTCTTCGCCTTGTGGCCTCTTTCAGCGCTGTGGATGTATCCTCGTATTGTGCAGTTATAAACGTGGCAGCGTGTTCCGTGTCTGCAACCCTTTTTTCGATGTCTGATACCTTTATTTCAAATTCTGAGAGTTTACTGCTGATCTGATTAACTGTTCGTTCTATTTTGTCAAGTGATTTCATTTTTGACTTGATGTCCTTCATTTCTTGCAATAACTCTGTCGCCCACGGCGGTTGCATACCAAACGGGGACCCCGGCGGCGGACTGTGGCCGAACACCGGCATACCATAAGGGCTCGGAGCGTACGCCATGTTGAGTGGATAAAAATGGGTACTGAAATCTACGTATGGTTCATACCTGGCCTTCTTTGTGACGTCTTATTCGCCCCTTCGCTCGCACCGCCAAAAGTACTGTAAATACCATTGCACGAGTGTTCCGTGATATGTGTAATGGCGTTTATGTTCTGTGTATTGTCCGATAATGGAGATATGGCCTTTCGCTTTTCTTTCCGCGTTGAACACTTTTTTCGTTATTTTTCATCAAAATTGATTTCTGTGACATTAATTGAACACATTTGACTTGTTTTTATATAATTTTTAGGTTGGTTACACGGTTAATAATCCTTAAAAAAAAAACTAAAAAAAAATGCGCACCACAAATTGCATGTCTATCCACTGTAAAACCACGTGACCAATATATAAATGTGAAACAAAATCAAACACCATTATTATTTTTTTAACTAATTGCAAAAATATCCTTAAATAATTAAAACTTAGTGTTGTGGTATTTACTAGCACACTCTTTATACACACAGGACTATAGGAACATCCGATGCATTAGGTTACTATTGTCATTGCAAGTCTAATTTTTGGGACACTGTATTTTGGGAATATTTTTCAGTTTATAAATCTTCTGACATGATTTTGTTTTTAATTAAGTGTCTTAAGTGTCTAATAGTAATAACAGAAGTCGGCATTTTGGATTCATCAAATTTATCTTCTTGCACTCATTTATCACAAGTTTTTTTATCATAGCTGTATCGTAAATAGGTTTCATTACTGTAGATCAAATACATAATCTTCTTGTATTATACTACGCCGTCTGAATACCCTCCATACCCCGCCGTGATAGAACACTCTTAAGGGTAATGATAAAAAAATGGTACATAACGTGTCCGGGGGATTGGCAATAAACTACGCCGTCTGAAGTATTCTTAATACCCCGCCGTGATAGAATACTCTTACGGATAATGATCAGAAAATGGTACATAATGAGTCGAGGGGAGGCGCCCGGCTAATTATATATCCCCATTTCTTCAGATAAGTATATTTATTAATTTTTCAGAAAATATAATAGTGATAAAACCATTTCAACAATAACAACCTGTTTCGTTTTTAATCCTATTTGAACGTTCATGGTGTATACATGATATGTCCGGAGCTGTATATAATCTCTTCATTTAACCTATAAATAAATCACAGATGATCTACTGAACTGTTCCTAGACATCCCCTTTTGCATGAGAGACAACTTATTGGCTAACTGGGTTCTTCCGTTAGAGTTGTTCCCCAGAAATTAATCTAAGGTTGAATTATGTACATTGACATTGTTCTTCGCTGGAACTTTTTAAATTTCATAAGTTTGTCATATTAATGAGCCTACAAATTGAATATTTATGTTCCACGAAGTACTTTCATTAAAAGTGTTATTCTCAACTGGTTGCAGTACATAACATAATTTTAAAAAAACTGTCTGCATGTCTGTATTTTTGTCTGTAATATATCAAAGTCATTTTACAACTCAAATAAATAAAGTTTAAGCTCATGATAGCAAGCGTTACAAGAGACTTCTCTTCCTGAACCGCTAGGCGGATTTTGATGAAACTTGACAGGAATGATCTTTGGATGACCCTCTTTCAAAGTTGTTTAAATTATTCTAGTTCGTTGCATACGTAGGTCATCGGAGCTAAAATAGATTTTTGTAATGAAATCTTTAAAAGAAAACTTCTCTGAAACAAGTGTCAGTGCTTTAATATTTGGTGTGTAATATTGTCTTGTGGTAATCTACTGACTTTGTTCAAATCATCCCCCCCCTGGGGTCAAAACTGGCCACACCCCAGATTTGTAATATTTGGTGTGTAACATGGTATGGTGTTCCTCCACAAAGTTTGTTCAAATAATCCACCATGGAGTCAATTTGACCCCGCATTGGTGGTTATTTGGGGGTAATTTGTTTCCCTTATTTTAATAGTGTAAAAACATTTTTTTTTAATATCTTAAACTGCAACGCCGAGATGTCTCGTATTTGGAATGTATTTTTGTATGGTGGTCCTCTACTAAGATTGTTAAAATCATGCTCCGAGGTCGAAACTGGCAACGCCCAAGGGTCAAAAGATTTATATTGACTTATATATAAATAACTTTTGAAATCTTCCTCTAAGCTACTACTAGGATCAGGGGTTTGATATGTGCTGCTTAACACTGTATGGTGGTTCTCTTTCAAGTTTCTTCAAATGATGCCTCTAAGTTTAAAATTTGCCCTGTCTTTTGGGTTACTTGTTCATCATATTTGAATAAAGTAAAACAAGTATTTACACATTTTCTTAAACGGCAGTGCCCAGAGGTTTGTTATTTGGCATGTAACGTCTCAAAGTGATCCTCTGCTTAGTTTGTTCACATCATGTCCCTGGAGTAAAAACTTGCCACGCCCCAGGGGTAAAATTATTTATAACTACTCAGGGGTTTGATATGTGGTGTGTAACATAGTATAGTTTTCCTCTTTTAAGTTCAAATCATGGGCCTTGGATCAAAACCAACCGCACCATGGGGACACATGACTTATATAGACTTATAAAGTAAATAAAGTTAAACATCATATTTTCTGAATTTGTAATGGTCAGATGATAAATATTTGATGTGCAACATTATATAGAGAATACATGGTTGGTGCCGAGAAGGAGAAAGTTTATCCGGTGAGGCTTAGACAAAGAAAATATGGCGAGCTTTAAGGGGCATAAAAGAAACACGAAATGTGTTCATGTCAGTGTAAGATCGTTTGTTATTTCACGAGTGATCATATAAAATATATTTTCACGAGTGGCGCAGTGGAATAACAAACGATCTTGCACTGACATGAACACATTTCGTGTTTCTTTTATGCCCTTTATTCAAGAAAATAATTAACAGCAGTTTCCCTTTCGCTGAAAAGTTACCTTTTCTCCCGTGGCGTACCTCAATACATTGAAATTACGTCATTTAATTGACGAAATGACGTCATTTTGTTGACGAAATTACGTCATTATTTCAGCGAAATTCTTCAGTTAAACTCTTTTACAATGTAAATAAACGGTAAAAAAAAGCATAAAATAAAAAGAAAATGTGTTGGAGTCGGTGGAAAATCGATTTTATTTCACTCGTGATCATAGAAAAAAAAATTAATAGGGATATAAACAAGGGAATTAAATCGTGATATGATAGTCTAAAAATAGAAAAAGGATTTCCGAAAATGTGTTATGTGTTTCACCGGTGAAAATAACAATTTGTTTATTTTCACTGCTGTTATTTCACTGCAGAAATGTCATATTTATCATTAGGTATAAAAGAAAACAAAATAATTATATCGTCAGCTCCTAAATGTAAAAAACATTCCTTACGACCGAATTACTACCGATTATGTCACGTAAAAATAGTTCCACATTAAACTGGTCCTTTTAATACTTTCCTATTGAAAATATTATAAGAAATAAAAAATGAATCGATAATGTGATATTTTTTATGTTGGAAATTGATAACAATGTGCAACAGCAAAACAAAAACTGATTTGTATGGTTTATCATTAGAAATTTAAAAAAAAATATGCAACAGCCAAAACAAAGACTTAATTTGTTTACCTCAATGCCAGCTTTAATCCAATTCTTATAACATTAAAGTTACATCTATATGCACTTACATGTTCTGTTCGTCCATCTCTTATCGAAATTTATTTTAAACCACATTATTTCTTCATGGCGTTTGTATCGAATGCTTACCATTCTGACCTAAAACACGATTTACGACATCGTAATCCTGTCGGAGCGAGTTATTTTATTCCTATCGAAATTAACAAATATGTATGACAAACACACACTCCGATATACGTTTTGTATTCGTTCAATGCTTAAAAAATATAAGATATTTTACTGATATATTCTTGTCTCTAAAATCCACAGAGTCTTGCTTTAACTAGTTATGTTTCGTCAGAGAAATGACGTCACACGAGAAACGTCATAATTTGCGTAATCAAGTGAATGGAAATAAAAATACGGAAAGCCGGTTCCGTAATATGTTTTAAAGAAGATTCAAAGTAGGATGATATGTAATTATATAAACGATAACATTCACGATGTGTTTTAATAATGCGTCACCCTTGTGTTGTGTATTGCAAAGGTTACACTCAACTATGTGTCACAGCGTGAGAAGGAATACACTACTTCCTGTTGACCGGAGATAGGAAAATGTATTCGACCCTGCTTTATTAGGTCAATGTTTGTAACAGAGGCAGGATAAATGGTGGTATCCAACTAAGTTTATTTAAATCATGCTCCTTTGGATCGAAATCGGCCCCACTAAATAAAGTTACTTGTGTTTTTGTTATTTATATTATTAAATACTTGAATTTGTTCTAATCCTGTCTCAGACCACATTAAGTCTGTGTCATACACAGGAAAAAGCCTAGATAAACACTACAATTACAAAAACAAACATCACGATATGTACACAAAACATATTCTACATGTCTCAGGAGAGCGACCTAGGGCCTTTAGGCCCTCTTGTTCGATTGCATTCTGTTTTATGTGGCATGTCTGCGGTGAAATTTGACATTGTGAACACTCCAGAGGTTACTAAGCCAATCTTCTTGAAATTGTGTCAGAACAATGTTGCTTGAGCTCTACATTTGGTCCAGTGGGTTTCAATAACTAAATCAGTACGTCGATTTGAAATAGCGTGATGACACATTGGATTTTTTGTCTGTTCATCATGGTACTTGCTAAAGAGATTATTTTGTTTTTGATATCTATATCGAGTTTTAAAATGGCTCAAGTGTGGTTAAAACATTACTGCCCGGGGTGGGGCAGTTGTTCTTGTTTGACTTGTTGACAAGTAAGAATTTATGATGTTTTTACCCAATTATCATACAATTTGTTCGGAATGTTTAAGGTAATAGTTTTATCGTGAGAGTTTGAAAATGGTTCGATATGTGGCTGCATGAAGGTGATGCAGTTTTCTTTGTGTTGACATGATGAAAAATAATGCGTGTACCAGACTTGTATATGATTATTTCAAAACACTTGACCAACTCGAAGCTTTCCTCTTTGCATCATTATCAGATTTGGTCAGAACAAAATGTTCCAATAATGGCACTGCCCACATACAGTCTGTCTCACAAGGGATAAAACAGACTTTATAAAAAATCCAATTTAGAACACAAACACGACCAAAGCAGATCAAATCAATTTAATTTATTTGTGTCTAAGGTGAAGGCACAAGAGTCTTTTGCCCTCTTTTTTTTGGTTTACGATTCTTGTAAGATACATTGATTTTTTTTCACATGGAATCACCGTTATTCCAATACCCCCCAGGTCCACTCTTAGTATGTTATAACCACTTTTTATAATCACATTAGTGTTATCACACTTAATAAGGCAAAGTTCTTTGATCTTATAATACATATTAAAGAATTACGTCAAAACAAAACAGGGAACATACATTTTTATTAATTGTTCACCGTGTGCATAAGAAATGGTTTGAACAATGTGATAAAATGAAAAAGGAGACAACGATTACCTTTGATTAAATTCACATATGAATTGATATGCTAAAAATCACTCTGACATGGTTGTGATTTTATGTATAATCGGTTGCAGTTCGATGTTTAATTACTTGAAGGCTCTGGTAAAAAGTCTAGAAAGAGGTGACTGTCATCCAATCAATCTGGACCATTCCTGTATTGACTTTAAAATGTCATTTATAACCCAACAAGACACAATTTTTTTTTGTGGGAGATGTGTTTGTAAGTAATGGACAGCTGTTACTTAAGCATCGGCTGGATTGCAAGTTGCGCAATCATGCATATTATCTTTTGAGATGTATTGGAAGAACAAACATGTGAGAGACTTAAAGTGTTGTTTTATCTTAGGCAGCTGACTGATGTGTGGTAGCAAGAATTCGTCTGGTTCATTATAATTTTCAAACACCTTTAGTCAGAGGGGGTAATCACGTTACAAACAAGATGACGGCGTCCATGCCGTGACAGGTATTTTACCGTGTTATACCCGAGATGCAGAGCGAATATTAATACGAAATTAACGCTAATAACGTTTTTGCTGGTATGGCTGGATAGAGGCGGCATTTTAACAATTAATGAAAGAAATGAAGGTTATAAAACGGTGATAAATACCTGTCACGGCATGGACGCCGCCCTCTCATTTGTCACATGATTACCCCCTCTGTTAGTACACTAGTTTTATAAAAGTGTACGTAACACAATGAATTATGGTGTTTTAAATCCAAGAGATATTATTTGTGAAGTACTAAAAGGAATAGTTTTTAGCTTTACCCACCACAAGAATAAATGTCCCGACAATTTTCATCAGATGACCAATTTTCAAGCTTATTTCTTGACCTTTTTAAATGTCAAAGATTTCAGTTTTTGTACTACTTGATGAGGTTATTTCCTAAATGCAGCCCACACTAAGAAGAGGCTATACGGACATATATTATGTTCTGGCATGGATACTACTAATAATAAAAATTTATTTCTATAAAAAATTAATTTCATTTATTTGAAGTAGCGAATACATGTCTTCGGTAAAGAAAGGTTTAAATCTCGTATCGATTATAAGATACTAGCAGACAATAATAATCCATGTGGAAATCGGTTTAATAGTGACTTTCTGACGTCACTCATAGATAAATAAACCAGAGCCCCATGCCTTCTCATTCTTTTCGAAATAGCTTTCGCTGAAACAACTTGTGTATACACTTTCATATATCTACAATGTCGGGTAGAGGTAAAGGCGTGCGGAGACGGACAGGAAAGGACATAGCGGGACGGGAACGAACAGGGGAACGGGGGATGCGAGCGACGGACAATCCGGCACCGGCGGTGGAACCAATGGCCAGACGGCGTAGAAGGGCTGCGGCGGAAACGGCGCCGGTACGAGATCCGGCACCAACCCCGGTTCCTGGGCCAGAACCAGAGGCGGCACCCGCAGCAGCGCCACCTGCAAAGCGTCTACGCGCAGACGAGAGCGCCGGAAATGGTGAGATAATTGATTTTTGCGACATTTTTAGCACAGCCNTAAAAGCAAGACTTCATAATTTTGCAACATGATGCATGTATTTGAATCCACCGGACTTACGTCATCATATGTAGGAATATCTGAGCTTGCTTTACTAGCATGGAAAACTAAACGTCGTCAACATTTTCTTTAATATTTTCAAATATCGCCAATGTTTTATATTATATTCGAATGCTAATATGGTCATATGTTTAATGCGTCAATCTAAATTTATAATGAAGGCATTTGGTTCAAATCCCGATGAAGGCAATTTAATTGACTGTGTTTCTTCTTACTGCAATTTGCAATTTGCTATAAACGATTGTTAAATCACTTCCTTATATTACTATATTTAATATATTTCATATAATATATGGATTATTGTATAATTATTATTTTTTTTTAAAGTCAATTTCTTTTCATTTGGAATGCTCTTTTAATGGCATAAACAATCGTTATCATTAAGCATGGAATTGTTTTCTCATTTATTAACTGCGAGTCATTAATACCGATAATAACGATATTAATTGTTTAATAAGATCAAATGATTCCCACGTGTCTATCTACGTTACGATAGTACGTTTTTGTTAAATCCAGCCTTAAAGTTTAACAGCGTTTACTACCCTTCAAGACACTTTAAACACCCTTGAATAGCTTTAATTGCCGGTGGTTTGACCCTCATTGCAACCGAGGGCACGTCAATCAAGTGTTCGCTGTATCTGTTAATTGAGTCACTTGTAAGGGTCAATGCAGATCCCAAAACTACGACCCCACGACCACTAGACATCCAACAATCTATCAAGATAAATAACGATCTTTGTTATGCAACACCGTCAGTCCTTTGAGGCCAAATGTGCTCTGTAATTAGACGGGCATTATCGGGGTAGACTGTCGTGTAAGTCAAGTCGGTGTTTCGCACGATATATGCATAGATTGAAACACGAGACAATAGCAGAGCAATTATTAATTCTCTCGGTTCCACTGCTGATGAAATTAATCTTATTGCCAGGTGTCTAGCGAAGAATCGAATCAAAAAACGATAATCAATGATGACTAATTGGTTTTAAATGTTTAACGTACTATTGAACTGTTGTGTAAATGTAACTGCGATTAAAGTGGTTTGTATAACTGAACTGAATGAGATAATGACTCACTTAAGACAACTTATGATATATGTATACAGTAGGTGCATTTCATATTCGTTTTACCGATTGTGATTTCAACAAAACTCAACAGTGATAAGATAATGTGAAGTAACTAGACCAACAAATGCGTCTGAGTAAGAACACAATTAGCAAAATACAAAGATAGAAACGTACGGGAAAATTGTAAATAATAATTATAACAAGATAAAAGGGCAAGTAAAAAATTTCACGATTTCTGCAAACAAGTAGGCATACGTTGATAAGTGTATGTTCATAGACGCATTAACTTAATCGGACCGTTTTATCTGTTAAGTAATATTGTAAAGTAATCTCGTCGACGAATGCTTTAAGAATCAATGAAGTTATCAATCTTTCTTACAATGATCTCTTTCTATCATTCAAAAAGAATGTTTCGTTAACAACCATTGACATTTGAGCTTTATCTGTGTAGTTTATCGTGCATTTTATACAATCTTTATTCTTCAAAAGGTGAAACAGAATCATCCGTGCATGTTTAACTGGCTGCATTAAAACTGCGTTCGCTAACGCTAATATATTCAAATCGATGATATCATTTTCAATTCCGACATTAAAGTAATGACGGAAAACTGATTGCTATTGTAAAAGATCAGGAGTTGACTTTGATTGCTCTTTTATTATTATTTTACTGTTCGTTCTGTACAGTTGGAAAGTATTGTATTACCCACTATTTCACACATGCAATGTAAACAATGACTTTTATTGAAGACTTTAACACGTTTAATTGTTAATAGAACGGTCGGTGGCAATCAAGTATTGCACATAGCACTATAAATGCCACGGGACGTTTAACGCGCGTGAAACAGGAAGATGAGTTTTATTACGAGTGTCAGGGATGGTACCATTGTAATCAGTGATAGTTTTATGATATACTGGGACTACAAGGCGGTCAAGAGGGATGTGACCTGGCTAGTGACCACTGGTGCGCCTCCTGGTGGTTATAATAGTGTCATGATCAATTGTCACCGTAATCATTGACATTCTCGTGCCATATGGCTCTAGGTAATTGGCGACAATTGGTCACACTGAATCCACTTCTTTCCACGGCAAAACCTTGTTGAGACAACTTGCAGTTTCATTTAACTGACTTACATCGATGGTTGTGGATGTGATACGTACGTACAACGCAAGGAATAATCTGCATAATAAGATTTAATCTATTTTTAAATTATGAAAAAGTGATGGGCCTTAAGTGCAAACGTTTCTTTAATAATCATCGAAATAGTTCCTTCGTTGTAAATTAACATGCAAATAAAGTCGATCAATAGCGTAGATTGTAGAAACTCTGAAACAATAAAATAACCTGTTTAGTCCATTTGTCTCACAGTGAACAACGTAATTTGCATAGAATTAATCATGGGGTAAATACGTTTTTTTAGGTGCATTCGAAACATGTGGGTGGAATGTAGAAACAAATGTTGAGACAAAGGCAATAAACTTGTCAACTTTGTAAAGATGACCCTTGTCAAGTAACAAATCGTGGGTACATCTGACGACACTTTTGGCAATGGTATATTTTGTATCAGGGTAAATACAAAATTTATATATTAAGAAATCATTTTGTAGCTGCTAATGTTACACTGGCGGATACCGATACGTGTCAATATTCTGTCAAAGCGGTCAAAAGCGCAACATTAATCTATGAACGACAGCAAGATGTACCAAGGTTGTTACAAAACGCGGATACATCACTTAGTGAATAATTAACGTTATGATGCGAGACGCTTGCGACTACAAACTGGATAAACAGAGAACAATGAGGGTTAGTGTATTGTTTTGTCTATCAGTTATATCAGTTTTTAACTAATGTACTTATGTTTTAAGAAAAATAAATTTTATTTCAGATTGCATATGAGCCAAGCTCTGAGAAAAAGGTGTTTAATACATATTCGTAAAGTGTCGTCCCGGATTAGCCTGTGCAGTCCGCACAGGCCAATCAGGGACGACATTTTCCGCTTTTATTCCTTTTTTTCGTTTGAAAGAAGACTCTCCTTGACGAAAATTCAGTTTATGTGGAAAGTGTCGTCCCTGATTAGCCTGTAAGAACAACACAGGCTAATCTGGGATGACACTTTACGCACATGCATTAAATCCCCTTTTCTCAGAGCACGGTTCATATAATTTATGTGTTTTCAATAACAGAATACGCTCTGCCAAAAAGGCTCTGTAGACAGATTATTGCATTTCTATCATCGGTTATGGTTTTCATACGTTTTGCAAATAAGTCTGATTGTTATATTGTATGTTGTAACTGATGCATAACTTGCTAGTGTATTATTTTTTAAGACACATTTTTCGAGAGAAATATATCAATCAATACTAGATAATATAATAACTGGGTCTTGTCTAGCTAAAAATATAGGCAATGAGCATAAATTGCAATTACGTAATAGTGAGTGCATCAAATTATTGGACTAAAAAACGTGAGGCTAAAGAACGTTGTTTTGCCTACGGCTTGGAATATCTTATTATCGGATGCATACTATATAATACACGGTTACGTTATCTCCGTATTCTGTCACAGTATTATAAATGCTTTAGTATTGAAATTATGAGTATTTGCTAATACCAACACAATCTCGTGGAACTTAATCCAACAAGACATGCATAATAAACGTATGTAATTCAAAACCTTTTCCAATGTATAATTAGGTCAAATGTTCAACATCTGGTTTTCAAGGTTAATTCCGCGGGTTTTTGACATATATCAGTTCATATTGCCTAAACAACATACTTCGGCCCGTAAATGGCATTTGAATACGCAAATTTGGCATGATATTGATGCCCAAGATGCTGCTATTTGAGCACGCATTCTGTTATATTGCGATAATATTAGTGCATGCATTTGTTACTAGTATGGTTAAGGTTTTAAATGTTTTAGAGCGTAATTTAAATTTAAGTTTGGCTGAATGGTGGCTAATTACACATTGATTATTATTATTGTTTTACAATTTGATTATAATGGACCAATTATTCTTATTTAAAATGGGTGGCTACACGTATTTTTGTGGCATTAAAATGTGTTCCGAACACAATAAGATCGTTTATCAAACAACGACAGTACACAAATACTAAGGTAAACTGTAGAACCAAATTTAACGAAAGTATGGGAAAAAAAACCAATCACCTTCACCGATAAGATAACACGTGCAAAACATTGGACCTGTTGTTGAATTTAATTGCACACAACTTGCAGCGTTTAAAGCCTGTATCAAAACAAACATTACATACTAATAGGAAATTTTAATTTTGGGGTGTGTGCTCTAGAGAGACTTAAGGTCAACTAAGAAGACACCAACCTTGTAATCGGTATTATTGAAACGCAAATTAAGTAATTTAAGGACATGATAATTGTTAAACAAATACAAAGACTGCACATAATTTTGATGCACTGCCAATAAAGACACCTGTAATGTTGTAAAATTATACCCTTGACACGCTAGTGCATTGAAGGGTACATACATTGGCAAACATCTTGAGCAGACTTAGAATGAGTTAAGAAGGTTTATTTCTTTAACTACATACTTGTTTGATCTTATAATGCCTATATGGCACAAGGCTTGCGTTTCGATCAACTATAGGATAGTGGGTATCAATTATATTAGTGGGTGGTGTCAGTTATGACATCTGTTATATACTTGAGCATTACTAAATCTGCCATTCTCAATTTATCATGTAATCGCCATATGTAATATATGTTATAAAATGCATGATTTAGGAAAGATATTAGACAGGTAAACAATTAATATCTTAAATAATTACAACTTTTTGCATTTTGACATTCGGATTGGATTATCCGCTCAATTGACCTCTGTTTCGTTACCCAGTGAACCCATCATGTATGCACATTAACTCATAACTATTCCTGACAGTACTTATGTTTCATCAAAAAGTAGCTCATAGTATTGCGCGTATCTAAACGACGTTCCTTTCATTGGTCAATAGTGCAATCCCATCATTGTTTGGCGCTAACGTTAACGTTTTACCTTTCGAATAAAATGAAACCGGAAGTTAAACTAGATTCGAACGTAAGTCAATATTGTGACGGTTTTATGGCGCTAGTAGTTAATTGCAGCTTTTATCAACAGAACGTTGTTATTATATGAATTGAATAATTTGTTTCTGCATTTCATCGGTTTATAAACTTCATGGAAAATTGCGTCTAATGTATGCATAAACTCCTTCATCGTTTATGTAAATTAGACGTACGTAATTAGACCAACTTTTCATACAGAGATAAAATGCAGATAACTGCTATTCAATTTCTAAATAAATATTACGATAGTTATTAATGATGTAAAAGTTCGGTCATTATGCGATACGTATTTGCTATCTTCCGAAAACAGACTTGTCGCTGTAGCAACCATGGCAACATTATTTAAATTGATCCTGCAAATACTATGTATAAATGTATTCTAAATTATTTATGTGTATGCATAATAATGCGAAGGATGTAATCTCCGCATTAACATATGAACATACAAATGAAGCATGGCTATAATAGTATACATGTATGCATGTAAACACATGCGAAATGACAATGTTGTAAATATCATTCGTATTTTCTGTAAACCCATTCCTTGGAATATTGCGTGCAGGTATAACAACAATATAGTTTGGGGACGGCGTTTTGACTTAATTTGGGAATCTGTTTTCTCAGGGTCTGTATTTTATGTTTTAATTACGTGTGTTGCACAAATCCAAATTCTATATACGCGAAATGTAAATATGATGTTTTATATGACATAGTGTCTTGATCATATAACATGCATTGATATATAACTCGGATAACGAAATGTTATTGAAACGACATATATACTCAAATTGTATGTTAACTATATTTTGTTCATGTACAATTTCATTAAAAACTAAACTGTTGCTTGTTTTTGTTTTATTCCACGAACTACATGTATACGTCAGTATTTAGTTTAAATGAAACGCTCAATTGACTTAGACTTATTTAACTGCATTGGTTCATATTGTTAGTAGACAGGCACGCTTGTTTGAAGCTTAGGATGTATCAGACTGTGTAATGTACATGAAGTACTATTTTAATGAAAAACAAACTAAACGCACGTGCCCGAATAATGAACAACATTTGGTTCATGGTCTGTTCGAACACATCTATAATAATGATAGCACATTTATGTTCCTTATCAAAATATAACAACGATATTGAAAACCGATGGTAAACATATTTGAAAAGAAAATAGACTTTGCCATTTCTACAAATAGTGTATATTAATTTAGCCTTGATACAATACTCCATTTTAAGCATGTGTGATTGTGAAATTTATTGCAAGGTTTGTTTACATGATATTCTATTACTATTATTATACAAATTATAACAATGTCACATTTGACACAATTGGCACACGTCTTTAATATATCATTAATACTTCCACATGTGCGGTGTATCATAGTAACGATTATATTTCATTTGGTGAGACAAGATTAGCTGTTGAAGTGATAATTGAATGACACGTTATACATATTTTCGTAATGTATACAGGCATATGAACCGGGTAACGTGTCGCATAACTTCTTAATTTATAACAAAATCGCTAAAAGTTCAGAATAAACGAACGTGATTTGCGTTTAATATATGTAACCTAGATACTGGGTTAGTTAAACCGAACAAACGCATGCATCTGAACTCAACACCTATTTAATATCATACACCCGATTTAAATATATGAATACAATAATGACAAACATTCATAACATATACAGATTAAAATGTCCTATAAAAGTGGCATTGCTAACATTCCATAAAACGTGTTACAATAACGGCAAATGGGGATATGTAACGCGTGTTGTCTTCAAGTGTGATTGTCCAAATGTAGACCTGACAAGAAAGGCATATTAAGTTATGAAACATCCTCGATACCCGCTTTGTTGAAACATTACACGTGAAAGTACTTACATTAGATTTACTTATGGCCAATAACACTGTAACATGTTTTTCATGAATTTCGTAATGGCGCATGTACATGGCTGGGTGTACAAACGATTCAATCAGTAATAATTACTTTACAAAATACCATTTGACCAAGAAAACAACGCTAGTGACGTTGAATATTTATCAGGCAACAAATGCCAATAATGTCGCTTTAGCGTTCTTTCAATAGACTCTATTTGATCCAAATAGTTTCAATGTTTAAGTCGCAGGAAACATAGGATGATCTATTACTTGCAAAGGTAATTGAACTCGGGAAGCTATTATTATAAATAAACGTTATCTTCCTTCTCGAAATAAGTATTTGATGTGTACATCTTGAGGCTTTGCACGCTGACATATATTCAATAGTTTACGTTTTCACACATTCAATGTTCTGCTTTCTACTGTTAGACATAAACTCTGCAATTATATGTAAGCTATCTAACTGTATCGAAATAATACTGCTTTGAAATAACTTACAATAAAGATGACTTCCATCAAGCATTACTGGCGGTTGACTGGACACCCGTGTTACTTTGTGATTGTGTTTACTGAAGCATGGCACATTTTTAAGGCTATATTTTTAAATGTCATTGATAATATTGCTCCTGTTCGTGAAATGCGTATTAAACAAAGGACAGAACCTTGGATTACTCCAGACATTATTTAGTGTTTAAATGATCGTGATAGTGCTTTTCATTTGTATAGGAAACACAAAACTGAAGAAAATTTTGTTAACTTTAAATTACTTAGAAACAAAGCCAATGATTGTATTTTTAAGGCTAAAAATTATTATTTTAGTGAATCTTTTGAAAATCATAAGAATGATTCTAAATCCTTATGGAAATCCTTAAAAGAACTTGGTCTACCTTCTAAAAAGGGCAATTCATCAACTTCATGTAACATTGGTCTGAAAATAGGTGATGCAATCTGTTTTGATAAATTCAAGGTTGCTGATAAATTTAATATGTTTTATTGTACTGTTGCATCTAATCTTACTGCTAAACTACCTGCAGCATTGAACAGATTTGGCAAGCAGTTTGTATCTAATTTTTATTAATTGAAAGGCATTACACCTAGCAGTTTTTCTTTTTCATTGATGTCAGAAAATAGTATTTTAAAGTATTTGAATAAGCTAGGGGAAAATAAATCTACTGGCTTAGATGGTATTCCATCTCGTTTTGTTAGGGATAGTGCAACTATTATTACTTTTCCTTTAACACATATTGTAAATTTGTCACTTATACAAGGTACTGTACCGGATGATTTGAAGGCTGCTAGAGTTGTTCCTCTTTTTAAAAAAGATGATAAAACTGAAGTAGGTAATAACCGGCCTGTGTCTATTTTAAGTATTATTTCAAACGTTTTTGAAAGGGTTGTATATGACCAAATTTGTACGTATCTTAAAGAAAAGGATTTATTATATAAATTTCAATCTGGTTTTAGAGGTGGTTTTTCCACAGACACCTGCCTTATCCATTTGTCAGACTTCATTAGGTTTCATATGGATAAAGGTCACCTTGTAGGTATGATTTTAATGGATCTTCAAAAAGCGTTTGTCACAGTAGATCATTCAGTTCTTCTTATGAAATTAGAAGCCATGGGTCTCAGTCCTGATGTTTTACAATGGTTTAAGTCATACCTTTCTGACAGGCAACAACTTGTTGATGTATCTGGTTCTTTCTCTTCTAGTGCTAAGGTTACTTGCGGTGTTCCCCAGGGATCCATTTTGGGGCCACTACTGTTCTTAATATATGTGAATGATATGCAGGCAGTGGTTAAAAATAAACTTCTTCTGTATGCTGATGATTCTGCCATTCTTGTTGCAGGTAAAAACAGGTCTGTCATTGAAAAAGAACTGTCAGATGAATTANGAGTGTCTTGTATGGTAGAAAAGCATCGAGTTGTAGTCGATTTCCAGACTATGAGATTTAAAACGGTATACATCCATGTGTCCATTTTCGTATTTTGAGGAATAAGATAGTCCAGTATTTATGTTTATAAAAGTGACTTGTTTTTCCGTCGTACAATTTCGTTCTGTGCTGCAGTCGGAGGATCATGGAAGAAAGGTTTGGGTGTCTCAGCCATCAGAAACACGAACACACATACTCGCATAACAAAATGTTTGTTTACATTCCGGCGGTGTTCCATTTTTCGGTCACCTCGGATGAATGGTCCGGTGCTACCACGAAAGTACTGACGAAAGAAGTTAAAGTATTTTCATACGCTAACTGGAATTTGATGTGACTGCCAGTAGCATGGAGAGCTACGAGATGTGGAGGTTTTCCGAACTGATGTCGTCGCTGGGTTTTTGTCTAAGTATAGATAGAAAACACACCCCACCCACTGGTTTAAACAAGAGAGAAACAATTATTACGTAGGTTATGTTGGTTTTCTCGTCGATGAATACCAGAATTTCGACAGCTATTCGTTGAATGGTAAAAATGGCAACAATTTTAGTCGCTTTTATAAAAGAATTGTGATATTTACAGTAAAAATCTATTTATTTTTAAAATTTTCTGATTTTTTCCTTCCTTCCCCTCACGCATGCGCATTCTCCATTAGTAAATAGTAAAACCAAACACACGCATGCATCTGAACTCAACACCTATTTAATATCATACACCCGATTTAAATATATGAATACAATAATGACAAAACATTCATAACATATACAGATTAAAATGTCCTATAAAAGTGGCATTGGTAACATTCCATAAAACGATTTACAATAACAGAAAATGGGAATATGTTACGCGTGTTGTCTTCAAGTGTGATTGTCCAAATGTAGACCTGACAAGAAAGGCATATTAAGTTATGAAACATCCTCGATACCCGCTTTGTTGAAACATTACACGTGAAATTACTTACATTAGATTTTCGTATGGCCAATAACACTGTAACATGTTTTTCATGAATTTCGTAATGGCGCAAGTACATGGCTGGGTGTACAAACGATTCAATCAGCAATAATTACTTTACAAAATACCCATTGACCAAGAAAACAACGCTAGTGACGTTGAATATTTATCAGGCAACAAATGCCAATAATATCGCTTTAGCGTTCTTTCAATAGACTCTATTTGATCCAAAAAGTTTCAATGTTTAAGTCGCAGGAAACATAGGATGATCTATTTCTTGCAAAGACAATTGAACTCGGGAAGCTATTATTATAAATAAACGTTATCTTCCTTCTCGAAATAAGTATTTGATGTGTACATCTTGAGGCTTTGCACGCTGACATATATTCAATAGTTGACGTTTTCACACATTCAATGTTCTGCTGTTCTACTGTTAGACATAAACTCTGCAATTATATGTAAGCTATCTAACTGTATCGAAATAATATTGCTTTGAAATAACTTAATTGATGCAAGGAAACCGGTTGTATGATGCTGTTTAAAAAATGCCATTACAAATGCATGCCAATCAAATAAGATATATGTACAATTCTAAAGTAGGCAATGAAAGCTATATCTGTGGTTCATTCAGTAATATATACTCTGTTTTGACAACAACATAAGCAAGTGAACGCATATGTGGTTGTCCGTAAATGCACAACGTATTTCCCTTCTTACTGTGTAAAAAAATTATACTTGTAAAATATACGTCCAACGAAAGAACACATATGATTCAATTGCATTGGAAACCTATAAAGAAGAAATGTTCAAAGACACTCTTGGGCGACGCTTCTTACCGCATATTGATTTGGACAATTTGAACGCAATTGTTAAATTCATTTTGGTAATGGGAGGACAATCACGTCATGAGTTAAAATCTATTCTTGATAAATGTAAAAGACAATAGTCGAATTTAGACTGTTATAAATATAAAATAAACAGAACAAAATGTTTTGTTTTTATCTCCACTTAATAAATCTTACAGTAATGACAGACATTTAAAAAATAACATATGTGTATCGCATGGGCTGTTTCAAAACTGTACATGTGTTTTGTTTGTACAAGTTGTGTATGGTCCAGGAGCCTCCAGCATTGAAATAAACTCTACTATTCTTAATTTGTAAATGCTGGTTTCTTAAGTTTCTTATGACCGATTGTTTCAGCTCGTAGGGATCATTACCGTTAATCCTGGCAATCTAAGCAGGGAAAAATAAATAGTTGGTCAAAATAGATATGAAAGCTATTCCTTCCCTTACCTTTGATTGATGAGGGACAAATGCCAGTTACTGACCCAAATGTGTGAATTGAGAACTGGTAAACTGTTTAGCATTATCTTAGAAAACCGATCGCTATTATATAACTGTATAATGTTCAAACAGCGATAAATGCAAACAAGAAAAAAGAAAATACGTATTATGAAAACATGCCGTATAGAGTTTAAGTGTGCTCAATCGATAGTTCTGCTTATTTACATTTAAACTGTTTTACCGTTCTTTTAAATCGCCATTACGCAATGTATAGTAGATTGTACACATGATTAATGGCTACGGGAATTGCGGTCATTAATAACACATGCTAATGAACCCAGCGTTATCAATGAAATAGCCAAAGTACAACTCCTGAATTTGAAACTGTAATTGTTTTTGGTCCACGACCGAAAATGACGTTTTCTAAATACGTATTTTACCTATGTATGAAACATGGATTTATAGAGATAAATGCGACACCGAATGTGTGACCTTTGTCGTTGATTGAATGATGACATTAAAGCAGCTCTTAAATTACTCATAATTATTTTAAAGTAAAATGTTTGATTAATTACACTTTGTTAGGGGCGGCGCTTCATTTGCGATAATATCTATTTTATATTTATATCATTCATAAATCTTTGATATCTGTTATTTTATTATAGTGTTTAATTATAACGCAAATATCAACAAAAGTATGCTCAACCTTGAACTTGTTTATGCAATAACTAATGGATAAATAAATATACTGGCAAACTGACTCCAGACCCATGAGCAGGGGATATATTCGTTATAGCTTGTCTTTTATTTTAGGCAAGTGTGAAATTGAAATGTTAAGATGCAGAACGCAAACTCAATTTTGTCAAAGAATTAAAAGCAGTTAACTGAACACTGTGATGATTTTATGCATTCTTGGATTGATTTGAATGAATTATTATGTGTTAGATGCATTTACATATACATCGTTTTGGCATTTCACTGAATGTTATAGTTGTGTTGTATTAATCGATAACAACGAATAATGGAATATTTGAATAATAAAAAATATGCGAATATTTTTACAATTCGAATACATGTTTTCTTTATTTGTTGTTGTTTTGTTTATGTACATAAAGTGTAACTATTCGTCTGTAATTATGTATACTTCATGCAGCCTTTGGATCTCACATGATTGATGTATAAATCGACCTTTCACCACACTGTTGTGTTTACCTGTTGACAGTTTATTGTAACTGATAATCCCCAAAGATGAAAGTGTCATCCGTGGTCTATTATTAAGCGCATAATGCACAATTAAGTTCAATTAAATCAGCTTTTCGTCGACTTGTGTTAATAATTTCTGAAACTTTGAAACTTTCAACAAAAAAAACAACTGTTCTTGCATCCCTATTTTTCCTGCGCATGACTAGGCTGACATTTTGACATTGAGTAGCGTGAGATTACCGCGGAAGAACTCGAGAGCCATAAGAATGAAATTCCATGATGAAGTCAGTAGGTTTGTATGTCAACTTGGATACTAGTAGGGCCAATGCACGTGTATATCTTTTATGCATTTTATAAGATTATGCTGCGTATCCATGTACATCGTTAAACTTTTTCATAATATGTTTTAAACAGCTTGGTTCAAAACAAAGTATTAAAAACGTTAAGCTCGTCTTCACATATATTGAAGGATATACAGGACGATCTTATATTGGACTATTCGAATACTTTGATAACCGAATATTTGAATACCCTTTTGTTATATTGGTTACCAACCTTAGTTGTATAGATACTTAAAACTCAAATGTTGTGCGTGCATTCCTTATGATTAAATATCCTTTGAACAGAAAATCAATCAAGAGTAAGTTATTAACACTAAAATTACTTTTTGTACATGTTAGGTTGGACGTTTACACAAGCTTTAAATATAGGGATGATGAAACGTCAGAAACATGTTTCGGAGAACATTCCCATATCACTGCGCGGAATATTTCGTAAAGGTACGCCCTGTTAACCCTTTCGGAGTAATGTCCCTTTATTCAATCGTTAAAAAAATGTACTCTAGCTGAGGTTATTTCAATACATCGGTTCAAACATAACTTTGGTTAATGTGCAACAACTACATATATCTGATATAGACACACTCAAATATAATAATACTCCAGTAAGAGAACTAAAACACGCAAACATATATAAACAAGAAACTATAGCAAGAAGCAATTAGTCACTTATCACCAATATATATTTAAAGATTTTAATAAATTTCATATAATATATGGATTATTGGAATATTGCTATTTCGGAAGTCAACTTCTCTTCATTTGGAATGCACTTTTATGTTATAAACAATCGTTATCAACAAGCATGGTATTGTATTCTCATTTATTAACTGCGTGTAATTAATACCGACAATTGCGATATTATTTGTTTAATAAGATCAAACGATTCCCGCGTGTCTCACTACGTTGCGATAGAACGGTTTCGTTAAATCCAGCTTAAAAGCTTAACAGCGTTTACTACCCGGTTTAATGTAATGGCTTAATTGCCGGCGGTTTGACCCCCCTTGCAACCGAGGTCACGTCAATCAAGTGTTCGCTGTATCTGTTAATTGAGTCACTTGTTAGGGTCAATACAGATCCAAAAACTACGACCCCACGACCACTAGACATCCAACAATCTATCAAGATAAATAACGATCTTTGTTATGCAACACCGTCAGTCCTTTGAGGCTAAATGAGCTCTGTAATTAGACGGGTATTATCGGGGTAGACTGTCGTGTAAGCCAAGTCGGTGTTTCGCACTATATATGCATAGATTGAAACACGAGACAATAGCAGAGCAATTGTTAATTCTCTCGGTACCACGGCTGATGAAATTAATCTTAATGCCAGGTGTCTAGCGAAGAATCGAATAAAAAAAAGATAATCAATGATGACTAATTGATTTTTATTGTTTAACGTAGTACTGAACTGTGGTGTAACTGTAACTGCGAAGATTGTGTTTTGTCCTTACAGATTAATCCTTAGAATAATGAGATAATGATTCATTAATGACACCTTATGATATATATATATATATACAATAGGTGCATTTCATAATCATTTTACCGAATGTGATTTAATAAAAAAAACTCCTCCGTGTTAAGGTCATTTTAAGTAACTTAAGAGCAAAATGTGTGTGCGTAAGAACATAATGAGCGGAATACGAAGATAGAAAACGTACTGTAATCTTGTAAATACTATTTATAGATATTTTAAACATCTTGATCAAAATATTAGGTCAAATGAGACTCGTGCAATTAACGGACTCTTTCTATGTGAGTTCATATAAACCGATAGAATAATCAAATTTCATACGACTTCTAAAATATATATTTACAACATGCTTTTTGTAAAAAGTATTTTATTACTCGTTTTAGCGGTATATGGGAAAGTCATTAATTTCACGATTTCTGCAAACAAATAGGCATAAACTTATAAGTGTATGTTAATAAAATGCATTAACTTAATCTAACCGTTATGTCTGTTTTAATTCATATTTGAAGTAATATCAAAGGTTTGTTACGGATCAATGAAGATATCTTTTTTTACCATGATCTTTTCCTGTCATTCAAAAAGAATGTGTCGTTTACAACCATTTGTATTTTAGCTTTAGTTGTGTTGTTTATCGTGCATTGTATACAATCTTTATTCTTCAAAAGGTGAAACAGAACAATCTGTGCATGTTTAAATGACTGCATTAAAGCTGCGTTTGCATATGATATCATTTTCAATGCCGACATTAAAGTAATGACGGAAAACTGATTGCTATTGTAAAAGATTAGGAGTTGACTTTAATTACTCTTATATTGACATTTAAGTATTCGTTCTGTACAGTTGAAAAGTATTGTATTACCCACTATTTCAAACATGCAATGTAAACAATGACTTTTATTGAACACGTTTAATTGTTAATAGAATGGTCGGTGGAAATCAAGAATTGCACATAGCACTATAAATGCCACGGAACGTTTAGCGCGCGTGAAAAAAGAAGATGAAGTTTATTAAAAGTCTCATGGATGGTACCATTGTAATTAGTGATAGTTGTATGATATACTGGGACTACAGAGCGGTCAACGGGGACGTACCCTTGCTAGTGACCACTAGTGCGCCTCCTGGCGGTTATAATAGTGTCATGATTAATTGTCGCCGTAGTTATTGATATTCTCTTGCCATATGACACTAGGTAATTGGCGACAATTGGTCAGACTTAATCCACATGTGTCCCGAGAAAAACCTTCTTGAGACAACTTGCAGTTTCATTAAATCGACTAACAACGGTGGTTGTAGATGTGATACGTACGTACAACGCAAGGAATATATACAGCATAATAAGATTTAATCTATTTTTCAAATTATGAAATAGTGATGGGCCTTCAAAGGAAAAGTCTCTTTAATTATCAACGAAATAGTACATTCGTTGTAAATAAACATGCAAATTTAGTCGATCAATACCTTAGATGGTAGAATCTCTGAAACAATAAAATACCCTGTTTAGTCCACATGTCTCACAATGAACAACGTAATTTGCATACAATTAATCATGGGGTAAATACGTTTTATCAGGTGCATTGTAAACATGCGAGTGGAATGTAGAAACAAATGTTGAGACAAAGGCAATAAACTATCAACGTTGTAAAGATGACCCTTGTCGTGTAACAAATCGTGGGTACATCTTACGACAATAATGGCAATGGTTTATTTTTATCAGGGTAAATATGAAATTTATATATTAAGAAATCATTTTGTAGCTGCTAATGTTACACTGTCGGATACCGATACGTGTCAATCTTCTGTCAAAGCGGTCAAAAGCGCAACATGAATCTATGAATGACACCAAATTGTACCCGGGTTGTTACAAAACGCGGATAAATCATTTAGTGGATAATTTACGTCGAGATGCGAGACGCTTGCGACTACAAACTGGATAAGCAGAGAACAATTATGGTTAGTGTATTGTTTTGTCTATCATTTATATCGGTTTTAAATTAATGTACTTATGTTTTAACAAAATTGATTTCATTTCAGATTGCATGTTGTTTATGCGTTTTCGATAATATAATACGCTCTGAAAAGAAGCAGATGCTTACATTTCTATAATCGGTTATTGGTTTCATACGTTTTGCAAATAAGTCTGATTGTTATATTGAATGCTGTAACTGATTCGTAACTTACTAGTTTATTAATGTTTTAAAACATAGTTATCGAGAGAAACATATCAATCAATACTATACAATAATTGGATCCTGTCTATTTTCGGAATAATTAATTGCATCAACATATTGGACTTGGACTACTTTGTATTGCCTAAGGCTTGACATATCTTATTATCGGATGCATACTATATAGTAAATGGTCACGTTATCTATTTACTCGGACACAGTATTATAAATGCTTTAGTATAGAAATTATGAGTAGTTGCTAATCCCACCACAACATAGTGGAACTTAATCCAACAAGATGTGCATAATACACGTATGTTATTCAAAAGCCTTTTCCATGTATAATTATGTCAAAATTTCAACATCTGATTTTCAAGGATAATTCATTGGGCTTTTGACTCATATCAGTTCATATTGCCTTACCAACATACTTCGCCCCGAAAATGGCATTTGAATACGCATATTTGGCATGATATTGATGACCAAGATGCTGCTATTTCAGCACGCGTTCTGTTCTATCGTGATATTATTAGTGCATGCATTTGTTACTAGTATGTTCAAGTTTTTTTTCATGTTTTAAAAGGGTAATTGAAATTTAAGTATGGCTTCATGGTGGCTTATTACACATTGTTTATCAATATTGTTTTATAATTTGATTATACTCGACCAATAACACTTACACATGTATTTAACATGTTTGGCACCCGTATTGTTGTGGTATTAAAATATGTTCAGCACACAATAAAATCGTTCATATAACAAAGGAAGTTCACAAATACTTAGATAAACTGTAGAACCTAAACTTGACAAAAGTATGGGAAAACACCAATCACCTTCACCGATAAGGGAAATGATAGAATGCGGAGTAAAACATTGGGCCTGTTGTTGAATTTTATTGCACACAAATTGCAGCGTTTAAAGCCGGTATCAAACGGACAAGTTCATACTATTGCAAAATGTTAATGTCGGGGCGTGTGCTGTAGAGAGACTAAAGGTCAACTTAGAAGACACCAACCTTGTAATCGGTATTATTGAAACGCAAATTAAGTAATTTAAGGACGTGATAATTGTTAAACAAATACAAAGACTGCACACAATTTTGATGCACTGCCAATTAAGACACCTGTAATGTTGTAAAATTATACCCTTGACACGCTAGTGCATCGAAGGTTACACACATTGGCAAAACATCTTGACAGACTTAAGAGAAGATAAGCATGTGTATTTCTTTAGCTACATACTTGTTTGATCGTATAATACCTATATGACACACGGCCTGCGTTTTTAATCCATTATAGGACATTGGGTAATTATTATATAAGTTGTCAGTTATGACATCTGTTATGTACATTACTAATTCTGACATTCTCAATTGATTATTTAAGCGCCTTATGTTATATAAAAATACATGCTTTACAAAAGATATATGACCGATCAAACATTAATAGCTTTTATACACACACATGCAATTACAACTGTTTGCATTTTGAGATAAACGCTGCATGCTGATTTGATTATCCGCTCAAGTGACCTGTGTTTCGTTTTCAAAAGAACCCACTATCAACTCATAAATATCAATGACCATTCTAATTTTTCATCAACAAGAGGCTAGAAGAAGTTATAGTATTGCGCGAATCTAAACGACGTTTCTTTTCATTCGTCAACAGTGCAATGCCGTCATTGTTTGACTCAAGCGTTAACGTTTTGCCTTTGGAATAAAATGAAACCGAAAGTGAAACTAGGTTCAAATGCAAGCGAAAAAGGTCCTTTGTGGCCCTCCAAGTTCAAACGATTTCAACTTTCATAAACATAAAGTTGTTAATTATTGAATTGCAAAATCTTTTTTTGCATTTTATCGGTTTATGAAGTGCATTGAAAAATACGTCCAATATATGAATAAACGCCATTCATCGTGTATGCTTATAAGGCATATTTTCCCCCAACGGTTCATACACCGATTAATTGCAAATAACTGTTTTTCAATTCCTAAAAATATGCAATGATAGTTATTAATGATATAAGAGATCGGCCAAAATGCGATACTTATTTTAAAACTCCGAAAACAGACTTGTCGCCATAGCAAATCACGGCATCATATTTTAAGTTGAGCCTTCAAATACTATTTATAAATGTATGTTAAATAAACATATGTCTGTATTTCAGTACAAAATGATTAATCTTCGTATAGATCTATAACCATGCAAAGGAAGCATGGCTAAACTAGTATAAAATTACGCATGTAAACACATGTTAAATGACAATGTTGAAATATCAATCGTTTTTTCTCTTAACCCTTTTCTTGGAATATTGCGTGCAGGTATAACATCAATATAGTTCGGGGAAAGTGTTCTGGAGTTATCTTGGAATCTGTATTCTCGGGGAATGTATTTAATGTTTTAGTTACGTGTGTTTCACAAATTCAAATTCTATATACGTGAAATGTAAATATGATTTTAAAACGCATCGTGTCTTGATCATATAACATGCATTCATTAATAATTCGGTTTATGAAATGTTATTGATACGACCAATATAGTCTAATCGTATGCAATACATTTATTGATATTGAACAACTTCATTGAAAACAAAATAGATGTTCGTACTTGATGTATTTTACGAGCTGTTAGTATTTAGTACAAGCGCTGTATAGACTTACACATATTATATTGCGTGTATTTAGATTGATCCTATAGATGCACCTTATATGAAGCACAGAATGTGCAAGACTATGTAATGTTACAATTATTAAATTAAAGTCGGAAGTGCACCATGCTCTGGTACGTAGGCGTTCTTGTTGGTCCTATGTATATTATAATATATTATATATTATTTTAAAGAAAACAAACTAAGCACACGTGTCCAAATAATCAACAGCTACATTATAACGATAGCATATTTATGTTCCATTTTGAAAAAAAAACAACGATAAAACTAACCTATGATTAACGTGTGTAAAACGAAAATCGACTTTATGTTGTTGTTTTTATTGTTGTTTTTTTAGTACTAGGCTCGCCATCTTTACCGACAAGTGTACATTCCTTCAACTTTTAAAAAAAGCTAATTTTAGTTTTCAAGACCTTACCTCTTTGAAGCAACTGCATGGTTTGCTCATATATATTATATTACTTTTATTATACACATTTTATCAATACCCATTCGAAGTACTTCTACGCAAATTGAACGATAAAATTTAAGTGTGTCACATTTGACACAATTGGCACAGGTATATAATATATCATTTATACTTCCACATGTGCGGTGTATCACAATAACGATTATATTTCATTGGGTGAGACAAGATTAGCTGTTGAAGTGATAATTGAATGACAAGTTAAACATATTTGCGTAATGTATACAGGCACATGAACCGGGTAACGTGTCGAATAGCTTCTTCGTTCATAGAAAATTCTCTATAAGGTCAGAATAAACGAACGTGATCTGCGTTAAATTTGTGTAACCTAGATACTGGGCTAGTAAAGCTGAACACACGGATGCATCTGATCTGAACACCTGTTAAATACCATTCACCCGAATTGAATATATGAGTACAATTATGCTAAACAAGCATTATGTATACATATTTAAATGTCCTAAAAGTGGCATTGCTTACATTCCAGAAAAGTGTTCGAATAACGTAAAATGGGTATTTGTCTCGTGTGATGTCTTTTCTCCAAGTTTAGACCTGACAGGAAGGTCATATTGACCATCACCGATAACCGATGTATTCAAACATTACACGTAAAAGTACTTACATTAGATTAACGTATGGCCAATAAAATTGTTACAGACAGACAGACAGACAGACAGAAAGACAGACAGACAGACAAAATAGTGCATTAACGTCTCACTTTTGTACATAAGAATACAGTGAAGAAATAAAAAATCATTATAAATATGTTCAAAACCACTGTAAAAGAGGAACGAGAAACCATGGTTCTCAACATTTTTCAAGTGTTTAACGTTTATATACATCATAAACACGTTAAAATCTGTTAGAAGTATGAAAAAGATCCTTAATGAAATTCGATTTAAAATAAATAATTGTATTCAAATAAATAAAAATATATATTAACATACATATAAATTAGGAGACCATGCAATTCGTACATTATAAACGGTTTTGAAGTTATGGATTACACGGTATATTACTATATGATACGCAATTGACTATGTACACACATTAAATGGATCATATATACATGTGGAGAGTAAGGAACTTTAAATATTAGTTTTTCACAGTATGTTTGCCTTTTTAATATTTTTCTGAATGTGCGCACGTACACAGTATCACAGTAGTACCGTCACTAAGTGTTCAAACGATTCAATCAGAACAAATTACTTTACAAATTGCCAATTGACCAAGAATGCAATGCTAGTGACGATGCATATTTATCAGGCAAAGAAGACTGGTAGTCATTAAATGCCATATCGCTTCCGCGTTCCTTAAAAAAGAGTATTGGATCCAAATAGTTTAAATGTTTCAGTCGCAGGAAACATACGATGCTATATTGCTTGCAAAGGCAATTGAACTCGGGAAGCTATTATTATAAATAAACTTTGTCTTCCTGCTCGAAATAAGTATGGCATGTGTACATCTCAAGGCTTTGTACGTTGACATAGATTCAATAGTTTATGTTTTCACACATTCAATGTTCTGCTGTTCTGCTTATTAACATAAACTCTGCAATTATTTGTTATCTTTCATAGTAAACTGCATCGAAATTATAATAACATATGCGTATCGCATGGTCGGTTTCAAAATTTACATAATTTATGTTTTGTTGCTACTATTTTTGTATGGTCCAGAGGCCTACAGCATTGAAGTAAACTCTACTATTCTAAATATGAAAATTCAGGTTTCTTTAGTTTCTCATGTCCGATTATTTCTCGTGCATGACCGTTGCTTCGAGGAATCTAAGCAGGAAAAAAATAAATAGTGGGTCAAAATAATATGAAAGCCCATTCTTCCTTTCCCTTTGATTGATGTATGGTAAATGCCAGTAACTGACCAAAGTTTGTGAATTGAGTACTGGTAAAATGTTAAGCATTATATAAGAAATTTTTTCGCAAAGATATACTTAATACTGTTAAAGCGTCTATATATCAAACAAAAAGAAGATAGAAATAACATGCCATAAAGAGTATAAGCGTGTTTAATCGATAGTTCTGCTGGCTTTCATTTAAAATGTTATACCGTACTATGAAATTGCAATTGCGATATGTATGGTAGATTGTTCACATGATTAATGACTACGGGACTTGGGGTCATTAATAACATATGCTAATGAATCCATCGTTATCAATGAAATAATCAAACTTCAAATTCTGAATTTGAAACTGAAATTGTTTTTGATCCACGCCCGAAAATCAAGTTTGCTAAATAAGCAGTGTAAATAGAGATAAATGCGACACCGTAGTTTGTTACCTTTGTCATTTATTGAATGCTTACGTTAAAGCAGCTCTTATATTACTCTTTATGATGATAAAGTAACATGTTAGATTTATTATACTTCGAAAGGGTGGCGTTTCATTGGCGATAATATCTATGTTATATTAATCTCATTCATAAAGTTATTAATTAACATATCGTTTGACAATGTATAAATGTAAAATAACATCTATCGCAATTCATACGAAACATCGTTAAGTTATAAAAATAATATTTAGCTTGCAATATTAATGTTTCAATGGTTCGACATTTATTATTGATATGTTGTTTTTTTTCTATTGCCAGATATCCGTTACATATATATCAGAAATATATTCTATTTTGACAGAGAATACGTCTTTGGTATCTGTTATTTACGTAAATTGGGTTTTTTTTTAATGCAAATATTTGCAAACATTTGCCCACAATTTAACATGTGAATGCAATTAATAATAGATAAATAAGTAAACTGACATACTGACTCCAGACACATTAGCAGAAGATATATTCGTGTGGGCTTGTCTTTTATTTAAGGCAAGTGTGCAAGTACAATGCTTTTTAGCAGCACTCATACTCATATGTGGCACATAATGTTATCCAGTTAAATGGACACTGTGATGATTTTTTTGTATAATTGGATTGATACGAATTATTTGAATATGTTTCTGCATATTATTTCGTTTTGGAAGTTCACACACGATTATAATTGTGTTGTATTTATTAAGTGCAACGAATGGTGAAATATTCGAATAATATAAAGTATTCGAAAAGTTGTTGCAATCCAAATTCATGTTGTTTTTTTTAATACTTTTTTATATAAGCATATTCAGCAATTGAGATATAACTATTTTTCTCTGATTATAAACACTCCATGCATCCTATTGATCTCACGAACACATGATTGGCATACAAAAATAAACAACTGTTCTTGCATCCCTGTTTTACCTGCGCGTCAAAAGGTTGCGATTTGGACAGTGAGTAACGTAAGAACCGCGAAGGAACTCGAGAGCCATACGGATGATGATGAAGTTGGTATGTTTGTATGTAAACTTTAAGACGATAAGGTTGTGCTGCATTATCATGTATATGGTTTAACGTTTCCTTTATAAGTTTGTACCAGCTTGGTTCATAATACAATATTATAAACTTTCAGATCTTGTTAACATATATTAAAAATATTCGAATACTTTTATTACAGAATATTTGAATACTTATTTTGCTAACTGTCGCCATTTCCAGTTGTATTTAAACGTAAACCTCGTATGTTTTACGTGCAATTCTGCTGATTAAATACCCTTTGAAGAGGGAATCAATCAATAGTAAAGGCAAAAACTAAACTCGATTTTTTGTATTTAGGGATAATGAAACGTCTGAAACATGTTTAGGAGAACATTTCCCATATCACTGCGCGGAATAATCCATCAATGTATACCCTGTTAACCCCTTCGGAGTAATATCCCTTTAGTCAATCGTTATAAAATGTACTCTTGGTGAGGTTATTACTATACATCAGTTCAAAGATAAATTCGGTTAACTTACACAAATTATATAAATCTGATATACGTAGACATAACTATAACAATACTTTGCTTAAAGTAAGCGAACTGTATTACTCAAATATACATAAACACCAATATATATTACAAAAGTTAATGAAGCAGCAAAGCGTCCATTTCTGTGTTAACACTTAAATCGCATACCATGCCTTACATTGAAACATTTTGCATGTCTTTCTATAACAAACACTGACTTTATTAATCGTGGGTATGTATCTTCTGTATACTGGGTCATTTCTAACGTTTTTTTACATGTATTTCTTTGTATCCGCTGGATGTCTTTAGTTAAGTCCCGGATTACCATTTAGACAGAGTAGGCAACTACCCATGGGCCCCGCGATTTTTAGGGGCCCCATGAGACCGGGACGAAAAATGTGTTTTACTTACTAACATAGCCTCATATAATGACTTGAATAAGCCAATATTATAGCAATATTATATACCGAGGGGAAAGGCTTGACATTGTCTTACCAAGTGGCAAGCCTTAATTATTCACAAAACCGTATTGTTTTGCTGGTGATTGCGTTTCCAAGATGTTCATTAGGGGGCTCAGACTGAAATAGAATCCAATACAGTGCTCGTTCAATCAGGGTCATCCCATTGATGAATGCCCCCATGAAAGCAGTACATTTCATGTTTTCTTGGGTGGTTAAATAATTCAATTTCTTAATTACAAAACGCCTGGCTAGGGGACTTGGACAGCGTTTCACTGCCTAAGGGCCCCAACGGTGCCTAATCCGGTACTGTTCTACCGTGTGTTTAAATTGCAAGGAACCAATAATATTAATCTGCATAAACATGTTCTCGTTTCATTTTGCTTCATGCGTTATTTCAGCGGTAAAGCTTATTGCTTCATGCGTTATTTGAACGGAAAAACTTATTGAAACGTTCGTTTTTTCAATCGGTATAGCGTATTGCTACATGTATTATCTCATTGGTAAAGCTTATTACAGCATGCATTATTTTTACGGTAAAGCTTTTTGCAATATGCGTTATTTCATCGGTAAAGCTTATTGCAACATGCGTAATTTCATCGCAAAAGCTTTTTTCTACATGCGTTATTTCATCGGCAAACCATATTCTCAATCGAAAATTGCGAAAAGTTTTATGATAACTTCACGGATAGTTATTTTTTTAAATACTATTGTTAAATGTTGACAAATGTGACACTTGAACTATATACTATGTTGAATGCATCATGGTGCATTTACGTCTGGTAAATGTAAGGCTTTTTGATGGAAATTGTGAGAAACAAAGTATTCATTGTGTATGTTAATCAATCCAAATATACTAATTATATCATTCAGTACGCAAACTAAATAAATAGAATGATAAAAAAAATCAGTTATATGTCGCTGAGCCAGAAAACTAATGAGCCGCTGGGTTTTCTTCTGTTTCTTAAGGAATCGTTACATGAAATGCATATTTACTATATATGGCCATACGACATGCGATATAAGTTCGTATATAATATGAAGTCGGTCTTTTAAATCTGCGTTTAAAAAAGTTTGTCAATGAAATTAAATTTGAAGTTGTTAGACACGTTACATATCTAAATTCCAATTGCCACAGCCACGTAATTATAAAATTTACGTGCACATTGCGGCATTGAATAGCATACGGAATATGTATTACGAATATGTTTGTACGACGCGTATTGTCATGATATTATTAGATTAAGCGTACTTACTAAGATACATATCAAAAGTAACTGCATATGTATAGAATCGTTTAGTTGTTTTGAGATGCAAATACATAAACATTTGTGAACCCACCTTTGGTAATTTACTATCATTTGATAAAGGTTTACACAATAATAATGAGTCCATAGAGTAGCAACATATAATACATGCATCAATACTACTAGCTGTTACAATATTTGCGTCATAGTATGCCATTAACCAACGCTTTGTTGTGAGATAGGATCAGAAAATAGTGTCATATGCATAGTTCAGCTTCATGGCCGTTCTGCAACACACTGGATTGATTTTTACTATCTAGACCGTTGTTACTACATGTTAATCTTCTATTGCAATCCAACCCGACGTCTGATATAATGAAACACCTGGAATCCTTTTTGGAACGTTGTAAAATAAGGTGAGCTTTTTAAGAAATAGGCTCTTACAGAATGCTGTCCTTGTTGCTAATGATATTTTCGGGTTGTTCCAACATGCAATAATTTACAGACACATAACTGTCAACATTTACCTATTCAGGTCAACGTGATATGATCGAAACGAAATTTACGTATTTTAAGCACGTACATATCTACATATCAGTATTTTCCTTCCACCTGGGTAGTGTTTTATACCACGGCACAGGTGCTGATATAGTGTGATAAGCTATACACTTTATTGCAAAATGATTTGCAAACTGTTTATTTATTTCCATTTAACGATCCGTGTAATATTTTCATACAAATTACATATCATAATTTGTGCTTCGGTCATTAAAAGAACAATCAACTCACAACAGCATTTAAAATGACAGCTTGCCCTTAGAACATCTGATTTTATTAAATATTTTAATCACAGTAATAAAATGTGTACTGCCTGAAACACAAATTACTTGTTAAGTCACCATTTAATGTTATTTTATAAGTTCGGAATATGCAAAACACTATTAATCAAATAAAATTTGTCATACAAACTGAACGATAAAATATGATCTACCCTAAACACACAGTTTGCGTCTTTCATATGTAATTTGATGTGTAATAAAAGCACGTGACATAATAAACATAAATGATTTCTACAATTTCTATTGAAATAATAAATAAATAATGTGATGCATGTTTGACGCAAATACATATGAATTTATAGTTTTAGCCGCGGGTAAAATGCCATATACGACAAGCGTAGCTCCACACCAGCCGGCGCATTCGCTACCATGTTCTCTAGTGAGACCACGAATACTTGCGTTAATTTATAACAGACACCTTAGCTTCTCGCCAAACTGTGCAAATGCGCAGGCTGCGCTGGAGCTACGCTTGCCGAATAAGGCACATGACCAATGTCCGAATGACACCGCCCATTAACTGACTAAGTTACTGCAAGAAGGAAGGCAAACACAAATAAAAGATTGAATGTTTTAAGACTACCACATTCCCTAAAGCATCGTACCTAAAGCATCGTACCCACATCATGGCATATCCAATGTCTTTATCAGACTAAAAGCAAACCTAGTTTCGATTAAAGAAATGGCTCTGTCTACAAATATATTTACACTTTCATAAGAATGTCTTTCATGTGTGACATGTGATACTTAACAGATCTCCGTTAAGCGCAAAAACCACATTGCGCACCGTTCGACTTGTTTAATAAAAATGCAAATTGGGAGAATTTATTACCTTGACAAGAATGTGTTAAGTATTAAATACGTACAGACCGTTTTTGCCTTACCCTTGGTCACATGCCCCGCCTGTTCTGTGTAAACATGAGACCAGACTTAATGTGTCATTGTTTCAAGCGATATACTTCGGAAGGATAGACGATAACTGTCGTTGCAAACAAACATAACATTCACGCCATTCTTGAACGCAAGTATAGCATATTAAAGCCGGCCGAGTTGATATTGGTACATTTTCCCATTTTTGTTATGTGTCGCACAAAAAGTGATTATGAGTCAAAATGTGATGGTATTTATGTCAGATGTGCAAAAAATTTGGTCAAAATCGATCAAGAAGTGCCTAAATTCAGTTCACAGATAGGGCTTTTCAATTTCTGTCCATTGACAGAAATGATCTAAATTTAAACACGCGCGGGTCACATTTTAAACCACGTGACCATTGCATCATTGTTTACAACGTCATTTGCCATGGAGAAACCGTGTTATTTAGTAGTTCTTCTTTGTTTTGAAAAGCGCGGAAGTGGAAATCACGTGAAATTAACGCTCACGTGACCCAAAGCCTGCATACGTCACAGGTTAATAATAGTATTGAGGATTCCGTTATGTACATGATAAGGTTTCGTATTTTTGATGCTTTTGGCATGACTTGGCACAATTTTTGCGAAAATCAGTATGGCAGAGTTAAGCTTTAGAATGTATCTGACGAATACTGATCAGTTCTGGTCAGTTGAGAAAACCAAATTATTGTGAGAAATATCAACTCGGCCGGCTTTAAGGTTCAAAAAGCAACTTCACAAAAACATACAACGTATTAATTCTTTGAAAATAAATCGTGAAATCAGGTTGTGTCGGGTCAATAAATAATTAGTATCGATGCTATGCAACAAGCGTTTGTGTGAAAACAGTACTATTTTAAAATGCAGCGCTACCGAGTGTAAATAGATCATGAAGATACAGTAGATCATGAAACATATGTGTACCTTTACATCGGTTTTACCAAACGAATCGTTCCAATGGCATTTTTTTCCCAGTTTTATCACGTGTATGTTACTGTTGTGTTATGGGTATAATCCTGAAGTGGACCGGAAGCCTTTAACAGATGAAACTCATGCTAATAAGTGAGTCACTCATGTATATGACTTAACGTTAGAGGTATAGGACTCGTATATATATTTGGTTAATATTCGAATGAGAAAGATGTACTTGCTATGCATATTGGTGAAAACGGTTCATTAAGTAGAGCCACAAATAATCAATGAAACCACCCATAAATATGTTTTTGTATACACGTACATTTGAACATGGCAACAACGAGGTTAGCTTTTCCAGCAATTATTTACATTAAAACAGAGTATTAAAGTCAACTTCCTTCGAATACCATGTCAATCAAGAGATAAATTAACAAATCGAAGAGCCGTGTTCCTCGTTCCTGGAATTTGAAAATCTCCGTTTAAATTGTGCAAATGTAAAGAGAAGGGAGGAGATGGTTTAAATGTAAATGAACCCTAGTTGAACGTTAAAATCCAAGTTAATCAACGGGCATAAAATTTAAAATTAAAGGCAATATGGAAATATGTTTTTGTTAGAAAAAAAAATGGAATAATAGAATTGCAATTACGTTTGAACCATACGTGACAAGGTAAGCGATTATTTTAAAAATGTACATAAAAATGTATTGATATAAAACACGTGCTTTTCAAACTGATATAGAGGTTCATGCTGTGTTCATTTTCTATTAGATATTTCTTATTAATTTGAACGCCAACTGCATTCGTAGCAATCAGACCATATACATAGTTGCTATTATAACCTGCGTGTATCACACAATGTTTCTCAAAAAAGCCTTCGACAAGATATTCTTCTGGCTAGTAGTGTCCTAATTATTCTTCTGAGCCACATATATGGCATCACCATGAAACATTTTAACTATTTTCTTTAAATAATTGCAACATCTTTACCAAACACAAGCTAACAAAAGCGCTATATAATACTGCATCAACCCCAATTATAGGAAAGACATGCTCTGCGAAACAATTGGCGATATTTCCTACTATGAAATATCGGAGCGCAAAGACCACTTTAAATGTAACCAACGCAACCATCATCATAATTTTACGATTGTTTTATTAAACCAATAATAGTTCCATACAATGAATATAATCTTACCAAACGGCAATTGTTTTTTTTTTAAGTTAAGTAAGCTTCGAGCTTACAATTAATATATAATGCAGTGCAAAATATAAGCACTAACTTTGCTATATACGGTGGCCTCCATTGTCAACGTATGGGTTTGTTATGTTATGCTGTTTGTGTTGTATTGTATGTGTTTCCTGTATTGCAACTATACTAAGCTTTCAGAGAACGACTAGTAGAAAGTTTAAAAAGTGCGTTTGATGATGTCTCTTGTGTTCCAGTGTTGCTTTACTTGAAACAAGGCGACGATATCTATTTATAATCGATGTTATGCATAAGGTTTACATTTTAGCCCAGAACGCAATGACCTTTCCGTGTAAAGTGCTCACATATACGTGCGAGAGCCAGCCATAAATACGGATATAAGATGTCGTCTTTGATATTTATCTCACGTCAATCGACTCCATATAAGCCATAGCCACCACCATCTAACAGCTGTCAAATTTACGTCGAAAGTTTCGAGGTAACCGGGTGCAGATTTCATCTTCAAACCCCAACATAAGTGTAACTTGAACCCCACTGTAACATCTTATTAATATAAAATCAACCTTAAATAAATTAGTATCAGTGGAATGATTACGGCATATCGCTGCTATATTATATATATCAAAATAATTATGGCCAGCCAATAAAAGTAGCAATCTTACTTATCTGTCAGGTGTCGTTTTGATAGAGACGGTCGGTGCAAGAAGCTGTTGTAGTGAATTCATTTAACATCATTACAGATTTACATTCTGACTTCATTATTACTATATTCAGCTATCATAGATAAAGGGTCATCGTGTTCATATCCGCGTTTTACCAGCTCTGTTACAATAATTGGTGCATGGTTATTAATACATTTTATATTAAACAGTTACTGTGTGTGCAACTTTTGTACGTTGTGCCGCTTATGTTATTTCATTGGAATAAAGCGTTAAATTGAATTGCATAGATTATCCATATATAAAGTGTCTTTACAGATAAATTATGTTAATTTTGATACTAATGTGGTACCTGTACTTTATAGAAACATATTACAATTTCCTTTCATTTCAAAAAGATAATAAAGTGTATATCAAATCTCACGAATTGGATATGTTTACTATTTACTAAAATCGTCACTTCTTCATATTAAGAATTGTATCAACGGATTTAACTGGCCCAAGAAAAGAGATAATTCAATTGCTATTACACAGCGTAAGATGCGTATATAATTCAATTCCATGAAATGCTGAAAGGAACTGCAATAACATACACATGTAAACAATACACATTATAGGAGCAGTTGATAAACGTTTGAAAACAAAAATATAATTGTATAGAATGCGTCGACTACGCATATCCCCGGTAGACAAAAAAAAACTTACTTATAATTTTACAATTGCGTTTTAAATTGTTTCTATAAGCAATAACTGGTGATGAATCTGGATTTAATCGGCATGTACATTCTTGTATATTCCTTTTGCACCAATTAGTTTTCGAAGATTCAAATAATTAAAAAAAATATATATACAAGAAATAGTTTTCGGTGCAATACACGATCGTTTGAATTTAAAATGCGCTGATTTATCGATTGTGGGTTAAGGAGGTTTTTTAAAAATTGCTGACAACAGTGACTGTATAAAAAAATGACTGTACTTGTTAATTGTCTTAATTAGAATTATGCTCATGATAAGAATGCAAACATGCAAGTAAGTCAAAGGTATATTTAAACGAAGTAATTTGTTCTGACTTGTTGTGGAATAAACTAAAATCCGGTGCAGTTATCCGTCTTTACCAGCAAAATATTAATTTCTTTGACCGCGTCATGGCGTTGTAATGAAACACGGTTTAACACCCATATTAATTGAAAGCAATTAACACTTACATATGTTGTATGACGGCAAACTCAATTGGTACAAATAACGAACATGCCCCGGCTATACCTCTTCGAGACATTGTCGAAATCTGATTAAAGAAGCAAACCACGGTAGATCATGGGAGTCAATAAAAGCAGCAGGTATTTCAAATATCCTTTTGCATGCCCAAATCTGGCGTGCAAATGCTTAATCAAGTAGAGCCCGTTTTTATTATACGAAACCATTAGAATTGCAACAGTGAAACGATCCCCCATAGTTAATTTGTGCGGATTGCTTTCAACTTCCAAAGGGTCCTTTGTATTGGCAATGAAAATGGTCTCTCCGTTTGCAAAATCACGCGGAGGTATTGTACTTTTGTCAGGGAATTATAATTTTAATATTGTTGGAAACGTGTATTAGTGGCGCTTGCAAACCATGTGAAAAATTAATAAACTGTCAAGATTTGAGAAATGAAATACTAAATAAGTTTGACATAGCTTTGGTGAATAAATGAAATGCTGAATGCGAGTTGTAAAAACGCGATCTCAAGAGGTTGTGACATATTCAAGACATCAATTAAAATAATATTGAATGAATTGAACAGAGCATTTCGGTAGTTTTTACAAATGATTTTTGTAATGAATGACTTAGAGTCTGATTAAATTTTTTTTTAAAGGTTCAAACATAACAACATCGCCGTCTTCATTTAGCCTATATTTATTATATATTACGCGTAAATATTAAAATGATGTGCAGGTTTTTTACTAAGTTATTACCATACGAAAATATTAACCAAGTGCAATTTAACGCAAGGTTTACAATAATATACAATCTATATATACCAATTTAAAGATGACTATGGTGTCGCTTATATGGCATATTTGTACTTCTGTATTTATTAACATTTTATAATATTAATTAATGTATGTACATCTTTAAATTATCAAAGATATAAATATTTGTTGTTGTTACTGTTATTGTTGCAAATACAAATTTGGTTTAAATTAAGCAATCGTTTTGACGTTGGTCCTTTAAAACAGTCAGTAAAGCCATCTGGCCTATTTGAAATGATATACAGATTGAAAAGGATTGCACCAAATGACATACATCAATGAATGCTGAGACAAATTAAAAGTGAATCTTTGCAATTGCATCCAGAATAGAACCGGGGTGATTGGAAAGGTGTTATTTGATTATTTTCGGTGCAGACGTTTCAAGGATTTCAAAAAGCCCGTAAATGTGGATCATGAAAATTATAGAGCCAATCATTATGACATCTGCGCATAAAATGAGCGATATCTCTTAATTGACACTGATAGTTATATGGAGAATCATTATGGTATGTTTGCACTTAATGTATGATTGATGTTAATTGGTGCCCTGTATTTAAGCTATTTTTCAGTAAAGTATATGCTCGGCAAATTTTCCAAGCGAAGATGATGTATTAAACGATGTCATTTCGCTTTAACTGATGTGCTTGAATATACCCGACTTATTACGCAACACGTGTATTTTTTTCGGGAATGTTGGGCTCCTGTTCGTATAAAGCATACAATAATACATAAACTATATCATACACAGTTAATGTTGTGTGAATATTTGGGAATTATGATACTCCAGAAACATTATCAGACGAGAATTGATGATTGACACCAGTTAATATTTCAAACTTTCGCAACCTACGTAGTCATCAATGCATTCATATAAACAGTACATGTGTCATTTTTTCTACCATGTTCATGGAACATTAATCGTTGTTTCAAATGATAATATGATGTTTTCATTCGCATGTGTTTTTGCTGATGAATAAATGATACAGAAGCTGGAACCAATCCATGTTACTTAACCTTTCAGTAGGGATCATACAGTGTTTATTATGACTCAGCCATATATATTTCAATTTTAGTGGATACCTTTGAAATCAGGTCAAGTCTGTATTTAATCTTGCATGACGATTTGATGCAACGCGTGCATCTCTTACTCGCTTGGGTGTTCTTTAGTATCTTTTAACATGCACGTCCATGCAACTGCGATTTTACAGGTCAACAAATCACCGCGATGCGTCAGTGAAAACAAATACTGGTATATGGAATGTTCGTTGTAAAATCGCAATTGGTTTAATTCAATTATAGCAGATGCCTGCACGATTTGGGTATTGTTCTTTTCTACAGTTCAGTTCACCGTTCGCTGTTTTCTTCTTTTCTGCACTGTTCGTTGCTTGTATGCAATCAGTGGAATCTATATCTAGATCTACCGCGTTGGTTTATGCGCCGTTCTTTGTGGCCACAGTTGACACTTCGGCTCGAGTAGCGTTGCTTCTTTCGACTTCTTTTAAACATTTCCTGTTCTCTCGCATATCACTTGCCACCTCGATAGGCAAATTGATACTACAAATATCATCGTTTATGGCTAATGTTCGGCGGTGTTAATGGGCCTTCTTTTGCAAGAATGACGATGAATGGCAAACACGTGAAACAAGAAAGTATATTGGGTTTCAGCAGTTTGTAATGATAGCTTTGCTACACCGTTTTTTCTTTCAAGTGTCAAAATTAGAGCTGATAAATGGATATTTAAGTAGTTGTTTCTTTAATGTTTTGTTTGCATTTATTTAATTGTTTGCGGCAGAAGAATTTATAATATATCTATATAGTATGTGCGACATATTTTTAAAAATTCCTATTACCTGAACGCGCGAATGAATATGTTAAGTGATAAATATGTCTTAAATAATGTTAAAGTTATATTTGATTTCGTTTAAGTAGCACAACACAAAGTTAGTGTTACATGCTGGAAATTAAAATACTGGAACGGGTATCGAGGATTATAATAATATTGTACGTGTTATTCAAATACTAATTTAGTTTGGTTTTGTTTTTTCGAGTATGGTTTTAGTTCTAAAGCAGCATGGTACTAAGTGCATATTTTAGGATATATAAAATATATCATTATTTTAATCTTTCGGTGATTCTTCTTACCAATAAAGCAAGTGAAATTCAAATATTTTACTTCAGAAATAACAGAATTGTTCAATCGACTGATTCATGCATTTAGATTGTAATTTTGTTTTAATGCAAAACAGTATAAGCGAGTCGTTTATGATAAAACAAATACATCATGTTTTCGTCCCATTGCCATTTAATCTTTTTAAGAACGTGTCGATCTAAAGCAACACCATTCAATTTTGTCTATTTTGATAAATTGCTTCGTCGTTACTCATAGAATGCGCTTTGTTTCTGAAGCAGCGTTTTTATAAAATACAATTATGAATGTAACGATGCAACAAACAATATTCAAACTTTCTAATGCTGTTCTTTAATTAAATGCAATTTATATGGGTCTTTAAAAGAATCTATATTTCGTTTTCCTTTCTATTTTTATTTCACTAAATAAGTAAACAAATTACGAAAAATCTAGTCTGGATTTGATTAAAAACCCCGAACGAATTTATTCAGAGCTCGCCAATCAGTGGCAATAAATATTGAAATGAGAAAGTCTGACGATAGACAGGGTATTGGAACGAGCTAATAAAAATATCATAATTGACAAGGATTGTAGAAGTTAACATTTAAGCTTTTATATGTTTGCAATAAACGTATTTATCAATCTAACTATATAGATAATTGTGGTTTCGATAAAAGCGTTGGGCATGTTTCTAATCAAGACCAGTCACCGACGAAAATTTTCTGGAGACGACATTGCTGATAGTGTTTGGAAGCCAACACAGCACGTTGTAAAGCAATACTAATAGGCTGTACTCGTCAAAATTAACAAACACGATTTCGGATTTTGATGGATTCTGGCTTTTGAAGCACGAGGCCGAATTGTGATGGGTTTATCGGGTCTACCTTTGCTTTTATCATGTACTAACAGATTGGACGAGCGATGCTGGGTATATTCCGGGTTTTATGTGTAGGGCATGTGTATTTATTAGTTTCTGATTTATCCAAATTGAGATTCTCCGATAAAAAGTTTTCGTATTAAACCTATAAGTGTTTGAAAGGGAACATTCGTTAAATTCTGTTTAGATTCATTGAGGAACTTTCTGGTAATCAGAATATAGAACCAATTTGATTGATAAAATGCATATCAGTCGTCAACAACTGTGAATATGGGTAACTCCTTCCGTAATACGGTTCTTTATTCCATAACAAGTTGCTGTTTTTAATCTTCTTGTGATAAATTTGTATTTTTATTTCCTGTTATGGTCCTTTTCTTTTGAATGTGCAATATTCTGATATGCACATTTTGGCGTTTCTTTACGTATAAGGGACGTGTCCATAGATTTTAAAATTGACCATTTGTACATAATCAAGAAACTTAACAATACTGTATATTGTGTTGCGAAATGACATACTGTCTATGAAATGTTCTATACATACACCGTCCTTGGTGAAAGTGAAAAGATGTATAACATTTTAACCTCTCTGTAATGTTTAACACGTAGTTAGAATGGCCAACAGGTAAACAATGCGTCCTTTTTTTATCCAGATGTTAGCATTTCCATGCGTACACAATAATTAAATATAGCATGTTATGATTAACCTTTTCCATTTAATTATCTGTTGAGTTCAAAATGCTTTAATCAAGAGAATAACGAACATGTTCAAAACTTGCTATCTTTAGAGTGTGTGATCAACTGCACTACAGCATGTGTGTGATACCGTATTTTTTGTGTCTGACATATTTATTGTGATTAAGATTAATGTATAAATATGTATACTTTGGTGTACTTGTATGCAAACAGAATGTATTGAATTCCATGTACATTTACGTTTATTTTTGTCAATAACAAGTGAACGTTTCAAAGGCATCGGCCTCCCTTCACCGGGCACAACCAGGCAAGAATGTTCAACATTTGGTACATTTGAGTCACTAATTGGTAGATAACTTCTCCGCCCAGAATCATGAAAACAGTTGCAGTCAATTAAACAATTATCAATGTACATGTTAAATGTATTAGGAATCGTTTATATGGTGACCCACACGAGTTCAACAAAGTGTGCCCAGTGCGGTGCAGCATTAACACCAGTTTCTACAAACTTATCGCGTTTTTCGATGGCTTTTTATATTTTCCAATTCATCGTGGAGTTCGCAAATAAATTAGAAAAACAGAGATTTTACAGCGCAGCGCGCTGAGTTTTACTGGATTGCCTGTCATCCGCAATTACCTGGTACACGCGCGTTGCGTTTTAATTGACGCGTTCCCGAGATGCTTCTGTGTGTTTATACACTGTTCCGGTGCACGCAGAGTTATGTATACTGATATGCACAATTAACATTTAAACGTTGAAGGAGATCCGTTAAACGAAATAACTTGCTTTCCTAAACAAATTTGAAGTGTCGCTTGCTTTGTTTGTTTTGTTTATGTGTTGAGTGTCTGTCGTATTACAATAATCAGCATAGTTATGAAATGAGCATTTTCTTATACAAACACAATCTATATTATAACTTATTGTAAACAATTCAGTCCAATGTACTTTCTACATCATTCATGGATATAACTGTGCCAATCGCGTCGATCTCGGGAAGGTTTAGTTCAAAGAGTTCGGAGCGCCATGTTCCAAATCCAATCGTTCAGCAGCATTGTAAAAAATGAATATTTCATGCATGAGTCAAAAAAAAATAACGAAATTACTCAAAACGCCTCCTTTCTTGTTATTACAAACCACCAATCCTCCTTCTGAATGACTTTAGGGATCGTAATTGTTTAATTGGCCAAGACCTGAGTTATCGACTCGGGTCACTCATATATCGCTTAACTTCTCCCGTATATCGCCTGGCTTGACTTGACTCACGATCGCTGAATCATTGTTTGTTTGTGACCCAGCTTTTACTGCACTAATGAATGCAACCTATTTAGAAGAATGGAACAGAAACCCAGTTTAATTAATCATCGATGATAACATTTGTTAACGCGTATTTCCCACGATGGTTTAAACTGGTATCAACACATTTGCAGTCAAAGGGTAAAAAGTGTATGTTATCGAAGAGGATAACGTAAAAAAAGTGGAAATGGTAACATAAACGATGTAAACCAAGTTATTTAATTATTTGCTATGTATGTATTTATGTAATTATCTATTAATGTTGTATGTGTTTTGTTAAGCAATTACTTTGGTGTGATCGTCTGTTTGTATATCTGTTTATTATGTGGCCAAAGGCATGTATTTGCTGATTCTGCCAATAAACTGACACTGAAACTGAAAACTGGTTATTACACATTATGCTTCATAAGGTCTCCATTAATAAACTAAATAGATAATTGCAGTACTTTATTATATGTTTAAATCACCAGAACATATGGAAAACATCATCATTTTGGAAGATAGTGTACATGTTTTTCTTTCACAGACGAAATTCTGTGTCTTTTTGCAACCAAGAGCCCTTTGTATTCTGATATTTAGTTTTTTCATTTCATCTTAATCAGTATCATCATCACCATCACAATTGTTTTGTTTTCCATCGGATTGATCCAATGCGCGTTTTAATTAATTAACACCGGAGAATTGAGAATCATAATTCTTGAGCGGTGTATGCTTTTTTGTATTGAGGTATACTGCACATACGGAAGTACTTCTGACTTCTCAGACGGATTGACATCGTAATTGAAATTCTGAACATATAATCCCCCTTGCTTATCATTGCGATGTGAATTCACTTAAAAGGGTTAGACAGTGTAGAGAAAAATTAAAACCGACAATCAGATGTGAGAGTGGGGAAAATACAGACAGTTTGATTTTTATTGGAATTCCAAGACATATTGCGCAAAATGTTTACAAGTAACCGCTGATTGGAAAATAATAAGGAAACGCCGAAAATAAACTCGCGTGCGTTATGACGGTGTCTTCGTCGAGGGTTCGAAAGATAAAAATAGAAACGCAGTGTTGTGTAGTTGCATAATGGTGTTTCTTTCGCCTTGAGAAAATAAGTGGTGTTGAAATCGTTCTTACTTATACTTAATTTAATTAATTCTTAACTGACTTAAAACTATACTATATCAAGTAACTGAATACATTAAAATTCAAATGTAACACTTGGTTTACTATTGTACTTATTTATTCGTCGCATACCTCAGGTGTAGAGCTATATATATATATACATTAGAAAACAGTTACTGTTTATCTTTTTGGCAAAGAAATTGCAATTAACGAATACGATAATGGTATTTATACTAGAACAAATGACTCGTTTAACAACTACCTTAAAGAACATCTTTTAAATCGATGCACATAAACAGTGTAACGAATATTTCAGTTTTCCCGCATTGCACAGATGCGCGCGCATGTTGCGCACACGGCTTTTCCAACAAATCGTTAGAAGACACCGTAAAATACGTTATAAACAGACAGTAATTTATGGTGGCTCGTAAAAGTGATGGACTAAATGAGAAGTTAATCGCAGAAGACAATAAACACAATGTTTCTGTAATTGCAAAACCGCCTCTGAAATAAAACATGTCGTGAATTCGCGATAGGACTTTCTCAGATTAAAGCACCGAGCCCAAATCGTCAGACGAATATTCATGTTGTTGATTTAGATAATGATGAATCCAGACTGTTTGCCAGAATTATTAATCGTGTTTTAACAACTTGTTATGCGTTCCCGATACGATTTCATAGGCCACAAAATCTAGATAATTTTAATGCTCCTGACCCGAGTCTTAGAAGTAGCGTTCTCGCAGATTTAGAAATACTGTTCGATGCCATTTCAATTAAAAGATGTTGCTCTAACACGAGCCTTCTTCCTTGACGGAAAAGCAAATTAATTAATTGCTCGCCCCTTGATAATGTAATTAAATAAGTAACAATCTCAGTTATGACGCCGGGTGGCCATGTGGCGTGTTATCTTGATGGACCTTCCTTGTATTCGTCAGTTCATTGGCTGCTCTGGATCTTTGAATGTTCATAGATTACTGGCAACATGTTAAGATTCATCATCGTCGTCTGAACATGAATAAGAATAGTTTGCATCGACGGTCATTAATACGTATTGCATGACTATCATTTCGTATATTATCATATCATTTACTCCTCCACAAGTAGTCTATAGTTTGCATGTTTTAAACATCACCATGTAAAATTCGCCGAAATTATCGTTTTTGATCTCTATTAAATAACTCTGAGATACTTATTGTATTTATATAATTATTTTATTATTATTATAGTAAATATTATTATTATTATTATTATTATTATTATTATTATTATTATTATTATTATTATTATTATTATTATTATTATTATTATTATTATTATTATTACTATTATTACAACAAAATTATTATAATTATTATAGTTATAATATAAGTATAAGTATTATTGGTATAATAATTAGTAGTATAAAAAGTAGTAGTAGTAGTATATATTATCATGATAATTATCACAATAAAAATCCCATCAGCATAATATTGTCATAATCATCATCAGGATTAGTCAACAACAACATTATAGTATCATAACTCTTTGCATACTGGTCACCATCATGTATGGTACGGCCTCAATAGCAACCTTGTTAACACAAAGAGCAATCTCTCAGTTGAGCTTTACTACGTCAACTGTATTAATCACTGCGTTATCATCAATTGTGTCCAGATGTTATGCCAATTATTTGGCAACAGATTGACAGGTTTACCCACCTACCGGAGATTAAACTGTATTCGGACACCTTAGCCAAATACTTTTATCAAATATTTAATTCTACTGAACATAAACATTTGCAGACATGGCCAATACTGATTTACGACACACTGTGTCCACTTGAAAATGACCACAACTGAAAGGATTTGAGTATCGGTCAACACAGATCAAAGGCATACAGATTAAAAGTATGAGAACGGTCAACAAAACTTAGCAGTGGTTATCAATGTCTAGGAGCTATCATTTAGTTGTCGTGAATTCCATTAACGCTTATTTCTTACTTTACATGACAGATTATTTATAAAATGTGTGTTTTGTTTTTTTCAACACCTTTATCATTGACACTGACAATTAAAATGGGGTTCATTGTTGGAAGTGTAATTATGATAAACAAAATAAGGTGACGTAGTTTGGGAAAAATAGTACCTATCAATATTTATTTATAAAACCAAACAAATGATGTTTCAACATTTTTGCCGACAAATAATCAACCGTCAGCGATACCACGTGTCATCACAGATGATATAGGTTATTATTCAGCATCCAATGTCGACTATTAACTTCCACATAAACCAAGGCAATTAGTTTGATATCTTAACTCAACCATTTATATTTTTAAACGAAACGTTTAACATTATACAGACGAGTCCTCTTAAACCATCATTTTTATACCTTAACCCCACCGTTATGTACACAATATAATATGTTAAACAAAACGTTTAACATTATACAAACTTGTCCCCTTAAACGCAGGGGTGGGCCATCATGCCTAATGAGGTGAATAATTGCACAAAACGTTACATTACACACATTGCCCATTAAATAGCTAATGCTAATTGCCCTCCTGTTATCAAATGATAGAACCCGTTGTTTCCATTCATGGACCAACAATTGACCTTAAGCGGTGATATTCATTTCTTTTTAATCAACGAAATCTCCGTCTTACCGCAAACCGCTTTTCCCACATACTGGCGTTTTAAAAACTAAAAATCATTTTTCTTAATCAGTTTAGCGTCTTGTTAGGCCCTATGATTAATGCGTTTTGCGTGCGAGCTCCAACAAATACGTGCATGGCTAAAAACAATTAACAGGGGGCAGATTTTACAAAAGATTGTCTTCAGTTTATCTATATAGGGGGAAGTTATTATAATGAGTAAAACGTAAAACACAAACTCACAAAATGTAATTTTTTCATCGTTTCAGTTATATTTCCCTTTATTCAATCGTAAATGGTATTTTTGAAATGATGAATACTGCTTATTTCCATTCTTGAATTATTTCACCCACAGCTTTATTTTAATGTTATTTCGTGTGCGGATTATTTATTTGCACTGGTCTGTAGTTTTTTACGTTTAAACTAATTGAAATTGATATACCATAGACTGTAAATGCACTTCATTAAATCTGAATTTTAAATAATATGACATTATCTTCAAATATGTTTTTTGTAAATAAAATACAGATGTTTTTTTTTAAGTCTTGTGCATGGTCATGATGTTTTTTTTATGTTTTATACATTTTCACGATGTGTGTCTATGTTTTATACATACTATTTATGTTGTTTTGTATATTTTATACATAGTCAATACATAGTCACGACGGTTTGTATATTTTATGCATATTCAATCACACTCACTACGATTCGTTGCTAGACACATTGGAGATAATGCTTCCATATTTAAACCGTCTAGCCTAAAGCTAGAGACGCATTTATATCTATTTAATAATCTGTTGAAGTTCACTTAAATTGTCTCCATTATACTGCGTATACTTTTATGATTTTAAATGTTTCGATCGCTACTTTGGCGCCATTTTGTATATCCGCCTTTACGTCGAGGTGTCGACAACGACACCCTAAGCAGACGTCCGGCGCGAGAGTCTAGCCCGTCCCCATGAAACGGATATGGGGTAAGAGATAACTAACAAATAAAATACGACGGTTAATGGCGGATGGGTCAAGATGCAGACAGAGATACGATATTGATTCATCACAGTTACTTGTCATTTTTGTTTTAGTTACTCTACTCTAAGCTCTTAGCAAAATCTAATTTAGACAGCATTGTGTCAGTGTGTTTTATGGCTTGTTAAATATTGCAACTATATGTCCGAAACTCCTAAAAGCGAGACAGAAAAACGCAAACACTTTATAAGTTCATCCCGTTCAGCAAAACCGAATTAGAAGAAAGTACACTGTTTGTTGCGTTATTTGCCTACATGCATTGCCGTTTGTGTCTGCGACCATATGAAAGCGTTTCGTTGCGTTACAGAGACCAATTTGTTGCACATCTTAAGATCGCGTGAACATGCTTTGTATCCGTGTCCTGTTTATTGTGTTTTCGTGTGTGTGTGTTTTTAAGGTATGCTTTATAGCTACATGTACATTTGTATTTAGAAATAACATTTGATGTTCAATTATAGTCATGTTTACTATTTCGACGACGTTTGCACATGAGCCAGAAATGAGACTTCGCAATAAAATTGAACACTTGGGTTTAGTATGAAACTTTACTTTATTTTACCTGGGTGAATGTGAGACCCGTCAATCAAACCGATCAGGTCATATTCGCACCCTTAAAACAAAATACAAAACAGCCTATTGACACCAAGATTAACCCAACAAGAGTCCCATTGATAGCCTACCCCGAGAGTTACAATTGACCGCATGCTTTTCAGGGGTCATGGGCTGCAAAGACTATCTATTCATCGATGTAACCAAATCTTCAAGAAACGCGCTCTGCACTAAACGGTCGTTAGCACAACAATGCCCCTAACACGTCGCGTTTAGTGGGTGCACACAGGTTGTATTCGATACTAACGACGTGATTATTGCCTTCCAGATTTTAGTTCCCAGATTACACACGTGATCTAATCAGTTGTAAATTTTGGTAACATTTTTTACAAGGACGAGCTCGTAAATTACAAATTAATAAACGCATATCGTAGATCGGGACCGATAGTGGAGAACAGCCGTAGATTGTGGTCATGTGATAGTTCGGTGTGATTCCGGTTTCTCAAATGTTGACTTGTGAATCGAGTCAACAACAGTGAAGTCACTCTACCAGTCAATGGGTTTTTGTAGCCAGTTTGCAAGAGTGGTTGTAATTATACTTACAAACAATGCGTATACAAATAGTAAATTACAAAATATATGGTTCGGTCGTTCCTAGCACGTTCCATGATCCCACAGACGAAGCACATTTTCCATGCGGTTAAAATACAATAAGTGGTTCTGTTTGGAAAAAATGACACACGCAGAATTTAGTGAGAAAACGCAGGACGAGCAATACAAGACCATTCTTTGAAAAAAAAAGATTTTAAATTAATTGAACGTTCACGGAATACCATATTAAAGTTGCATAACTTCATAAACACGACACAGTTTCAAATATCTTTACCTACTACTAATATTTGTCAAAGTCAACTTATGTTTTGTGTCAATAGTGTTGCGATATGTAATTGAATTAGTTATACTTTTATCATTTGCAATGTCAAATTCGTGTTTATGGCACATTAACTGAGGTTATTCAATTAGTATCAAATTCTGTGAATTAGTTCATTAATTGCTTTTAAAGATGTCAGTGTGAAAATAGAATACAAACATATTTTTGTTGAAGATGTAAACGCAATATATATATATAATTAATATTACGGTTAATAACATTTTAATGGAACCAATGGATGATAAGGAACTTGCCTAGATAACTCTGAAGGGGATGACAATCATGAACACAAAACGGGACATGGAATACAACTCATATAAACCGCTGGTCTAAGTTCAAAATCAATTAACCCTTTGCATGCTGGAAAATGTGTCGTCTGCTTAAATGTCGTCTGCTGAACTTCTAAAATCAACATTTTCCTCGATTTTTTTTTCTAAGAATACTATCAGAATAGCAAACAGTTTGTATCCTGATGAGACGCCACGTTCCGTGGCGTCTCATCTGGATCCAAACTGTTTGCAAAGGCCTTTAAAATTCGGTTTCAGCACTGAAAGAGTTAACACAATAGAATTAGAAATGTATAGACAACTGTAAACGAAAAAATGATCGAAACCACAGATCTGGTTTACCGACATAGTAATAAGAACAAGCGACTACTTAAAACGTTGATTTATGACCGGGTTTGTTTTAGGGCTGACTTGAGACGATAATAAGTAGCTATAAACTGAAATAACGGGTTGAATTTTTGCGTTTTTACCCAAGCGGTGACTATGATCGTAACAAAGGCAGGTACACCGGCATTTTTTTCTCGCGTTCGTGACATTTCGGCATAAATCCTGCCTCGTTATTGGGATCACTTATCTTTAGCAGCGATGTTAATGTGGTCATTCTAAAACAATCGGTCAGGTTGAACAGGCAATTGAGTCTTAAAAGCCAGTTGTTGATTTTATTGTTCCATCACGGCGTTCGGTACATTTTGAAACTCGCGACTGCGTTTAGCGGTTTTCGTCACGATATCAAACTTCTTTTATTGACCCGTTAGCTAGAATGGTTCTCTCTTTATACTAAAACTGACTTGTATATTGCAAGGTAAAATACAAGTTAAACGACAATGCTAGTGCTTATAGTTCTACTGAGGTTCGGTCCCAGTTTGGACTTCTTTTTAAAGACTTTCCAGATGTAACAAATATAATAAGTGAGACTTCAGATGTAGACATATAGATTCAGTAGAGATATCATATTAGCCCTACGAGGTCTTTTATTCGTTGCAAGTATCCATGTGCCCATAAATTCGACACAACGTCATTTATTTCGGTGAAAATAACGTTGGGGAAATATAGTTTGCATAATTAACATATTAATATCACTGATGAAATATATTTTGTCTTCTCTAATAAAGGATTGGATGGTCCGAACGTTATCATTTGTTCAATAGTATGTTGTCACCCGCCAACATGAATGGTGTTTTCACGTTCTACTTTCTGACTCAATTTTGGATGACAATATCCATACCCCCAATTAGTCAACGGCTTTAAGACTGCTCCCTTTTCTAGTCAGGGATGGCTTTATATGGTGGACATTGATATGAATGAGCGCAATATGACGCCCGAGAGCGTCACAAATTTACATTCATACACATTCTGTAACTTTTCAATACCCAATAACCAGTTCCATTGAAGAACATATACAGTATTCGCTATCACACACAGACAGACTCATTTGCACTAACGCATTGAGTAGGATGGCAAAATCATTGACATATCCAGATCTACATGAACCATATAAGGAACTTTTTAATCTTTAACTACGTAAAATGTGATTAATTGCGAACCGAATCTTTTGTATATACTACAAATACATGTGAATGAATCATCGTATTACAACGCATGCTTAACAATGTTTTAAATGTCGTACATTTTGTCAATCTAAATTAAAAATGAACAAGAGGTGTGTTTGTCAGAAACACAATGCCCCTACTGCGCCGCTTTGATTACTTTTTTTTACCTTTGACCTTGAAGGATGACTTTGACCTTTCACCACTCAAAATGTTCAGCTCCATGAGATGCACATGCATACCAAATATGTTGGTTACAACTGAAGCGACATAGAAGTTATGAACATTTTTCGAAACCTAAACGCAAAGTGTTAAGGACAGACGGACAGTGCGATCACTATATGGCCACCTTCGGGGGCATAAAAAGTATCTTTGTAGTGTTCCATAATCATGCAATAAATAAATACTATTTAAACAAGTACTTCCCGTAATTATAACGTGTAAAACGTGGACTTGATCACAATGACCTTGTTGGTTGTAAACAGCATACAAGCTCTGTTAATATAGGAAACTTTAATATGTACTTGTATTAATATCAACAATTAATTTATGTCATAAGTATGAGTTTTAAATATATATACATGTACGAATGCTTATTTCAGCTTTCTGCAGCTAAGTTAAAGCAAAGTTTGAATATTGCCCATATTCGGATAAATGTTTTGTGTTGGGAATGTAGGCATATTATTTCACAGCATATCGTGAAAACATTGAACAGTACAAAGAGTCAGTCCAGTATCTGTTCCATTGGAATTTATATGGCGGCTTTCCTGAGTTATTAATTCTGAAGTGTTGCAGACGACAACCGTTCAGAAACCGTTAAGAAATTCACAGACGGCATTTGACATAAATTCAACAGACACAATAAGTATTCAAAATTTGCAGACGATATATGCCATCTGTGTTCTGCCGATTTGGCATTCAGCCAAAATGGGGAATAACGTTGTTTTTGGACAGTCTAGACTTCGCAGGAGATGCCTTGCCAAATAAAACTGTCATACTCTTGTGAACAACGGAAATGAACTTGGACGATACGTTTTACGTGTGGGAAGACGGCTGAAAATTACCATGGTGATTGAAGTATGATATTATCATGGCAAATGACAACATATCAAATCAAAGAGCCGAACTTTGTGTAATTTACAAGAGCTAGATAATAGATCACTTGCACTTAATGCTTCCGGTCAAGAAACGTAGTTATGAGTCATCCAAAGATCAAACTATTGAAATCTGTTGAAGTTTTTTTCATGTTTTCTACAAGCAGGTTATGGTTAATTATGCTTGCAATGAAATTCTCTTTTTAACTTAGAAAATAGTACATAATAGTATACTTATACAACCAACATGAGCGGTTTTTCCTCAATTAAAACAGATCGTAGTACCTTATAAAGGTCTATGAAACCGTGTTGATCAAAAACTGTTTTGCAAACGTTTTATGATTGCAAACTTATGGTAATGCCTTTAAAACATGAAAATCGTACTTAATATTAGTTCCTTCAATTGTGTGCAGACAAAATAAAGGTATATGCTTTTCAATGATATTAGAATTGCAAAGCTTGCGAATAGCTACCGTACGTTTTTGGTCCACAAATGGACGGGATTTATACGCTTGCGTAGTCTTTGACACCGCAGAGACACCTGATACTACTAAAACACACAGTTTGACAGTCAGGGCACCCCAAACTGTCAAAGATATTATTAATAAACATAATCTTCGACACGAACTTTTGACTGTGTGGTTTATTAATATCTAGATATCTTAAACAATAACGCGGTAGGTATAGGCAATGGTTTTATCGCAGGGTAGTTAATTGTTTGTTTTAAGAAAGCAAACCTAATTGGATCAAAGGTTCTGATTTAATGAAAACACAATCGCGAACACTATGCTTTCACATTTCAGACTTTTCAAAACGGTTTGCTGACTTTTTAAATCTGCAATTAGTATTTAGTTAACAGAAGATCCAAACAACGATAATGCAATAGTTTTTGGACGGTCTCTAATTGGCTTCAAAATAATGTAAATACTATTTTATTGAAATAAAATGTGAGGCAAATGTACGAATATCTGTCTTATAATAAATTGGAAGGCTGGCCATTGCATGAGTAAAAACTTGCTTATTATTGAAGAAATTACAAAATTTATTGTATATGAACTACATAATAAGTGTATACGTGGATACATTTTTGCGCCGATATAAACACAATAGAAACATGATTTGTTTAAGTTTTGTTTCAATATTGTATGTGAATAATTTAAACAACCCCTTCGCCAACCAAAGTCATCTGCTCAAGTATGTGTCAAGAACAAGCCATGACAAACTATGTTGAGATTTGCCTGTGATTTCAAATGTACGACGTCATCTTGATGTTACTCATCGCAATTCCTGTATCTGACCATTTATTCTTATGTATTCATCGTTGTCAGTTAAACAACGCCATAACGTTGGATAATTACGTTGACGGACTGCCATATTTTACAAACAGTTTCCGACAACACAGGCCAAGCTTTTACTACGATTCTGGCAATAATTCCGTGATGAAAATCATACGCTGTCAAAATACAAGGTCTTTATTGCTGTAAACACTCGCGGGCCGGTCATTAACGTAGATTGAAGGATACCGAGCGGATATTGCAATGGTGGTTCAGGAATTTCGAGGTCGAGCATTTACAGCCTTGTTTAATGGCATTTAAAAGATCGGACAGATCTGCTATGATCATCCACAGGCAGTATTCCAGTAGAAATACAAGGAGTTATTGGGCATTTGGTGAAAGTCTATGACTCAGTGAGTGGGTCACATAAACCAAATTATGGATTTGCAACAACCAATTCGAGTGAGCATTTGATTGAACAAATCTTGTTGGTGATTTATGTCTTACACGATTTTTATTTGAATTTTAATTTGAGATCTCGAAATCCTCGTTTCCCGATTATTGTTGATGATATAATGCGAACTGTTCGAACCTACACACTAGGTTAAAGTCTATATAAATATTATGATAAATCTCGAATCCTTACTACCGGGCCAATGTGGGTATAAAGAATACGATTTTGTAATTAATTACTATTATTATTATTATTATTATTATTATTATTATTATTATTATTATTATTATTATTATTATTATTATTTATTTTTTATTTTTTATTTTTTATTATTATTATTATTATTATTATTATTATTATTATTATTATTATTATTATTATTATTATTATTATTATTTTTATTATTATTATTATTATTATTATTATTATTATTGTTATTGATATTATTATTATTATTATTATATTTTATTATTATCATTATTATTGTTATTATTGTTATTATCAATATTATGTTGGTGGTAATGTTGTTGTTGTTGTTGTTGATGTTGTTGTTGTTGTTTTTATTGTTGTTTATTTTTATTATTATATTTATTATGTTCAATATTATCATAATGTTCATTAAGTTGTATATTAATCAGAAAACTATTTACGCAATTATCATATTTCTTCTTTGCGTTTCAAGGTACGTTTTTAAAATTGTTGAACAATAGTTTGTGTCTACGTACTACTAAGTATTTCTATTCAAATAAGTCTAAAAGTAAAATCGAATAAATTCGACCATTAACTGTTTTTTAAGATGATAAATATTTGCTATTAAAGTAACATTCAAATGAATATTTCATTAATTAATATTCGAGTGGTTTCGGGAACCACGTTGAAAAGCGGCAGACATCAGTCAATTTCAAATCAAATTACTAATACATGAATAATATTGAAATTATTTTCAAATTAATAGCACTAAATCCATATTAATCAATACGTGTTATTTTAATTGAAGTGTTAAATATAATCTTTCCTAAAGTTTAATAAATTGCCCGAGTACTTTAAGGCACATCAAAGCGGATTAGAAAAATCTCCAGTGTTATGCCTTAAGAAAAGCCTCTCGAATCTGTATAAACTTAGCTCTTAGAAGGTAAATGAAAAAATAACCAAATATGCTGCGTACTGTCGCTTTAGACTATTCGACGGGCCACTTGAAATGCTTGCCGTTTTAACTACAACTACTTCAAGATCCGTCTCGTCCAAATTCGCAACGGTGAATATTTCAAACTGGTGATTTTCCCATGGCGAAAGTTTTCGGTTTTTATCACTGCTATTTTAACAGTTTTTGCTAATTTAACATATACATACTAAATTTGTTTAAATAGTTTTCATTTTATCATAATTTTGTTAAATGATCATGTACCCGCCAAGAATTTCCGTTCATAGAAATAAGTAACACTTTTATATGTTAGCAAGTATGTTGCAAAATGCGAAATCGCAAATGCACCATAAATTATAAACTTTAACATTAGCACTTTAAGTCTAATCGTGTTCAATGTTAGTAAATATAAATTGACCTCATTTACAACTTAAGATCGGTAATTAAAGCTTCACCGAGGACGTTTAGCATGTTACTTGATTTAAAAGCTTCTGTTTTGCAGTCTAACGTAAACGCGTATTGTATATTTTCAGCTGAAGGTCTACCCTCAATTAATCCCGACAGTTTATACAACGGGGAGCAGAAGCGAACGGCGTTCTATTAGGCGGGGTTTAGAGCGAACGCAATAAACCCTTCAAAAATTGATTGACAACCCATAGGCGACTACTTTTGACGAGAGAGGAGTCGTAGGTGTGTGTAAAAAGGTGTTTCAAAAAGAACTTTGGCCTTTTGGGATTTGACCAAACAAAGCTGAGCGGCCTGTCACTCAGCGCTCGGTAGCAATTCCAATCGTTGCGTCGACGCCGTGGTAGTGTCTTTACGCGGAGAAATGTAATAACGCTATATGTCTTCGGCTCCGAAAATCAAAGTCGTCTTTATGGATCTAAGTGATATGGGATTGCTAACTTTGATTGACGGTTGAATTAAACTCATAAGGAGGGATGGAGTGTCGACACGTGGAGTACTATTCGCTGTAGGCTACTCATCACTAATATTAATCGTAGGATGCGAAACTTATAAATGGAATTGACGCCGCGCAATGTTGCTCAATTATTGCATAAAAGCGACGGAATTTTGTGGAGTGTTTGTCAGTGGTGATATATTTGACAGATGGTGTAGCTTCAGAGTGAAGAAGATGTTGCATATCTAAGAGAAAATGTTTGATTTTAAATTTAAATTATATTAAGGATAAATTAGTACGACATTAGGATTCTATAAAATAGAATATTTATTTAAAACAGCCAGCGTTGTTTGAATATTTGCATTACATTATAATCATAAAAGACATGTTGATGCGACAAAGACAAAGACAATTATAAAAAGAAATGTTCATTTTATATTGTAAGAATAATATAAACGTTACAGATGTTAACACTATATATATAAGAAACTACTACTCAGAGACATACAGGCAACCTTAAACAATATAACTGGTAATTTACAACACATCGACGTGACAAATATTGCTTGCATACACACTTATAATAACACATAAGATATTCATAAGTGGTTACATCATAAATCTGACAATCTTTTTTTCAAACGAGGATTTTTAATACCCGAATGTGATTTATTTCCTCATTTCTCAAAGCGTTTTATTAATTTAACACGACATGGCATCGTCTCAGAAACGAAACCGCTATTTCCACATCGCCGCCATTTTAACGGTGCTATTTTGCGGATACGTTTCCTCGTGCGGTCCGGGACCGCGTCTGACGAGCCCCAGGAAGCACAAAAAGACCAGCCCCTTTGTGTTGAAGCAGCACGTGCCCAACGTGTCGGAGTTCACGCTAGGGGCCAGCGGGCAGCCGGACGGACCCATCAAACGAGGGGACCCCCGTTTCAAGGATCTCGTGGAGAATCACGACAGCAACGTAATTTTCCGAGACGAGGAGCGGGATGGGTCGGATCGCATCATGTCCAAGGTGAGCAAACAAGTTTATTAATTAAATATGGTAAATTTCTTTGACGTATTTGAGCCACGCTCTGGCAAAGCAGGGCTTAATGAATGTACGTAAAGTATCGTCTTAGATAAGCCTGTACAGTCCGCACAGGCTAATCAAGGACGACACTTTTCGCATAGCTTGGATTTTTGTTTAGAAGAGACCTCCTTTACACGAAAAATTCAAAAAAGCTGAAAGTATCGTCCCTGATAAGCCTGTGCGGACTGCACAGGCTAATCTGGGACAACGCTTAACGCACATTGATTAAGCCCGGGTTTCACAGAGCGCGGATGTTGACCTATGTTGACATAGTTTTAGATGTTTAAAATAAACATGTCAGATTTCTAAATTCTGGTAGGTATAATAAAATCAAAGTCTAGAATTTGGAGTGTTTTAAAATACCTCTTGAACGACTTATGGTATTGAGTATTTACATGAACAAGTATCGTGTTACAATTCTACAGTTTGAGTGTTATAGTATATAATATATTATGACAGATTATTAATTTTGAGTGTTAAAATGTTATCAACTTCGTATGAGACTTCTTTTTAAAAACAAACTGTCAAATTTTTACGTTAACAATCTCAGAACATATTTCTTTAATTTATTGTTCATTTTACTCATGTCGGATTTTAATTGTCTACCATGTTTCTTTTACTTAAGATGCATATAGTATGTCTCTGTATGTCTGATATTGCATTGTTTACTAAGAGGAACATGAATACTATGTAAGAATTCTTAACTTGTTACTACGTAAGGACTTCATGATTACATATTTATGGTAGGTGATTTATTTAATTCAATTTATAAACGCGTAATTTTCAAGGTGATCTTAATGAAAATCAGCGCAATATTGTAAGATACAGCTCTCGACAAAAGTGTGTAGATACAGTACATGGGATCGTGTTATTTCGTTCTACAGCATCGATTTTTGTCCAAAACAACAGTAAAGTAATGTTGTCCGAGATTCAATTATGTTGTCTGACACTTTATATTGGAATTTTATAGTTTCCTTGACAGATAACTGATAAGATTTTTTATCAATTCTATCAGTACTCTTCCTTAATATCGGTGTTCCATTTCGTCGTGGTATTATAAGTGAATTTGTCAGAAAGTGTCTGGTGAGCGTAAATGTTTCTCCGATTTATGGAAATTTGTATTTCTAGAGGGCGCTCACTTTAAATAGTGAAAACTGCGACTGTCGAATACAGTTATATATTTGTATACTCCAATGTACTTAAAGCTAATCCGTATGAAATCTTAATTAATCTGTGCCGTCATTAATGTTGGAAAACTGGAAGTTTTAACTTTTGTTAGTTAGATTTACCGGAAGTTTCGCTCATAATATCATAACTCTTTGGCGGTATTGAGGAACACGTAAATTATTATTATTGTTATTTCATTTTCCCGACTGTATTACGTTAAGCTATTATTTTACTGTAGCTGTTCATTCCATATACGTGTACCATTTTAAAGAAGTTTTGTAAACTGAATTTAAAACAACGGAATACACAAAGTGAAACGTTTTGAAAGTTCAAGCTTCCAAGTATTCGGAAGTGGAAGCCTTGCTATTTCAATGGCTGCCATTTCTGAAGTTATGTGACAAAAACTGGAATTAAATGATCCTCGTTCTGGGAAAACTGGACTTTATGCATGTGCGCAAAATGTCGTCCCAGATTAGCCTGTGCAGTCCGCACAGACATGAAGTCCAGTTTGCCCAGAACGAGGCTAAAACTACTCCCAAGCTACCCTTTATGAAAGCAATCATTAAAATAAAACATTGTTTTAAAAAGACATAGCTTATAGTATATAGTAGAGTATGAAAAAAAATCCTTTTTAAAACGGATCTTACTAGTATACGAAACAGTTATTGGAAAATGGAAATATGTGTTCTTTTATTAGTAGTCCATATACATTTGATGTCGAAATAAATTAATTTTACTCAATCAAGTAAAGCGAAATCGTCCCGAGCTCATAAGAAGTAAAATACACTGATAAATGTGTTTTTCGTGAGTTGTTTGGTGAAACGATAGCCTTTCATAAAAGCCTCTAGGGCTTAAAGTTCTCACAGATATTGAACAAAAATATTTTAACGTGCCATTTTTTTTGTTTCGTTTTTCTTTACATGTCAAACTTGTTGCACTGTGTTAATCGTGACATAGATATTATCTAGCATTGCAATTTTGTCTGTATTTTTCTTCTTAGTAACATATAAATGAGCAATCTAAGGGCTATTAATGTGTTTTTCTCATGTTTCCAAAAACACTTCAAAGCGGGGTTTTCAACACTATTTAGAAAGTTAGATGACCCTCTCCGATGCAACATTTCCCGGATTACATATGCAGTAATTGTTATTGCATATTACGCTAGTGGGCAGCTCTCGTATTTCCATTTGCCTAAAGGCAACTGGTAATTGGCGATTAATCTAATTAACACTTCTGATGAAATACGCGCACTATCGGCACATTTTTCCAGCGTTGTTTATCTTTGAAATACAAATAACGATAATTTTCTCAATAATTAATTTAATAAGAAAATTACTCCGCTCTTACGTAAGCATAGACATCGGTAAAACATCTGTTTTTGTTTTCATCAAACAAGAAGACATTACCCCATAACTGGGGTTGCTTTGATTCTGGTGGATTTAAACAAAAAGGAAGTAACGTTTTGATTTCAATAATCAGGTCCTGATTATCTCTTTTTGCACTCCTACGTTGCAGACATGTGAACAATGCAGAAAAAATACCAACAAATATTCGCCAACTGAGAACGCAGTTTAAATAACACGCGGGAGAAACTGTGCGTACATAGGCCCCTTCTGTGTTTCTTAATGAGCAATTAAACAATTAGCAACCCGACAGATTACCATCTCGTTCAACGATTTGAGAAAATAAGAAAACAAGAACGGCGATATGTTAATTGATAAAACGGTGTTAACAAAAAGCACATCGTTGATGTTTTGAAGACGAAGCCGCTTTGTTTCATGCTGGAAATTTCATTCACTTCGCACCGTTTCATGCTCATGTAAAGATCTCTAGCTGACATTCGTCAATATGGTTAAAATTGCAATGTTGCCCTAACATCTAAAATATATGAGCCTCGCTCTGAGAAAACGGGGTTTAATGCATGTTTGTAAATTGTCGTCCCAGATTAACCTGTGCAGTCCGCATAGGCTAATCAGGGACGACACTTTCCGCTTTTATTGTATTTTTCGTTTAAAGGGACTGTAAACCACGAATGACGAAAAAAGAAAAGTTCTAAAATACCGTATTTTTTTTTACAATTATTAGTTTTTTTTTATTAAAATATCACGACGGGTATATTACATTACTTGAAAAAAGTTCATATTTTCATTATATTCGGTAATAAAATTTCGCGATGTGAAATCGCGACAATAGGTGACATAACGATATACACACTATAAATAACGCAAGTAGATTGGTCATTTTATATATAAAATATATACAATTCACTATGCATGTACAATTTNAACTAATAATTGTAAAAAATGCGGTATTTTAGAACTTTTCTTTTTTCGTCATTCGTGGTTTACAGTCCCTTTAAAGCAAGACTCTTCTTGACGAAAATTCATGTTAGGCGGAAAGTGTCGTCCCTGGTTAGCCTGTGCGGACTGCACAGGCTAATCTAGGACGCCACTTTACGCACAAGCATACAATCCCTTTTTCTCAGAGCGCGTCCCATATATTTTAGTTCACGTCTGATCGGTATGTGTTCAAGACGTGCAATATAATGCGTGACGTCATTCTAAACTTGATTACGGCACTGCTTTTGCTTCTATACAGTATTGTTCAGATTAGACACATTTCATTTTGAGAGTAAAATGCGACATTTTTTTTTTAAAGACAAACGCTCTTTTCACAATTTCGAATATGATGTTTTGTATAACGTAGAATAGTTTTTTTTTTCTTTTATACAAGTTCAAATTGTGCATTCGTATACGTTATTACTTCTAAATAAGTACCTTTAAATTAATACCTAAAGCATGGTCTTTTTTAATGCTTCTGATATCGTTATCATGAAGACGAGTTGGTCATGAGGACCTGTCGATCAATTTAAAGACTTTGCATAACTAACATCATATTCAAATATTTCGAACTGTAATTACTTGGCTTTTTGTTTTAATGTTGAATTAAAAAACATTTAAACTGACGTAAATACATAATACTAAGCCCAATCTCAGAAATATGCGGACACGACCATATTTTATCAACTTGGTTTTATAGATGAAGATAAACTTGCAAAATATCCGTAATTCAACAGTTCAACATTCGATTACGACACAACTCAAATTATAGAACATGATAATGTGTAATAATATTTCTTTTTTTTTAAACCCAACTACAAACAGAATTCATGGATATCATATTCGAAATGCATCAACAAACGATGAGATTGGCAGAACACTCGTAACATTGTGTGCACTTTATGTTGTTTTATATTCGAAACTAATCAGCGGAGCTATCATGAGCAATTAAACGGTTCACTGCAGAAGAGGGTGGAAACACATGGCAGAAATGCACGTGCCTCGTTGTTTTTGTTGTTGTTGTCTTTATCACAACTTGCACAACTTGTTCTATATTTGTATTTAAAGACACGGTTTTCATTGATCGTGCTGATTTGAACATTATCAATGTATATAATTCTATTTTTGTTATATAATTTACTTAAGATATAATGCATACATTACAGGAAACACTCAAACACGAACATGGGCAATACAAAAAAAAAACATGCATCGTTGGTGAATTCGTGTGCATGTGCACGATTCAAGAAATGCCATTCATAAAAAAGTGTGTGTCCAAATACAATTCATTGCATTAATATTAAGTAAAATTCACGTTTTCAAAAGTTGTTTTTTATTAAATGTTATCCAATCCAATCAGTATTATCATTCATCCGTACAACGGCAGCATCCGATAGTGTACACGTGTTTGATAATGTTGCCTAAAATAAGATTATACATAACATACATTCTTGATGAATTCATTTATCTGCATAACATTGTAAATGGTTGATGAAATTGCGTGCAGTAATTAAATATTTTTTATTGATCTTAATGATATGAAAATTAGAATTAAAATAAGTAATACCGCCCATTTTTTAAAATGATAAATATACTTGAATGTTAATGCCGAAATCAGTTTGTAGCATCAAGTTGAAAAACATTCATATGAAACGCTTTGGTGTTATGTTTGCTACCAATCATTGTGTCTTATGATTTGTTTATTTATTTTCCTTCTGTTTTATTCTGTTTTACTAATCGCCTAATCGTTTGAGACACCAAAACCTTAGGCACCAAACATTTTACATCCTTGCTAATGTATCAATATACATAACGTTTTTGATTCGTGCCTGGATCTAGTTTGATTAATAAAATTATGTCCCCATAGAAGAATCGTGTAGGTAAATTTGTACACAAGTATTCGCAATTTTGTAAAGGCCAATTTCATAATTTTCTGTGAAAAGGGGGTTTAATGCATGTGCGTAAAGTGTCGTCCCAGATTTGCCGGTGCAGTCTGCACAGGCTAATCGGGGACGACACTTTCCGCTTTTATTGTATGTTTTGTTTAAAAGAAGACTCTTCTTGGCGAAAATCCAATTTAGGCGGACTGCACAGGCTAATCTGGGATGACCCTTTACGCACATGCATCAAACCTCGTTCTCACAGAGCGAGGCTCTTACGGTTTTCACAAAACCAGTGCGCGTCATTAACATTTTAATTAATTATCTCGCGTGCACTCGTTTCACATGGTCTCGTTCGCAAGAAGTATGGCACAAATTGGCGATGAGATATTTCACTTTATTGTAAGTACTTCTAAACACATGGCATTGGGCACATTGCTGAAATATCCATCGCATTTGGTTCTGTTTTTTTGCTAGTGTAGTGTCGAAATATAATCAACACAAATCGCGTAATATCAATGTTAATCTGTTCGTATCAACTACTATCTGTGATGGTTTAAGCTGTGTTGATTGCATATGTAAGAATAGGCATATTGGAAACGGTTTCGCGAATACTTGTACATACATGACATAAAACAATGCATACTATGAATGAAATAATTGAAAATAATTCGACGCAAGTGTGTAACGCGATCGGGTTGATGCGAAATTGGAGCTCCATAGCATTCAATTATTTGGCACTAAGTTCTAGAAGCAAAAATGTTGTTTCAATTTATGTGTGCACTCAAAGGCACAGACTGATATTCCATGCATTAAGTTTAGCTCTTTAGTTGTCGTCCTTGTATTGCTTTTCGGTGCTGCTCTTTATATTCCCTTTATGAATCTCCCTTTTTCGACAGCTCCATTCGTTCTAATGTGAATTGCTCAGTTCGTTCAGTCCCGTTATGACTTTGCCCGTTTTAGTTTATATCTTTTTGTTTCGCCCGTTATGACTTTGCCCGTTTTAGTGGACACCTTTCTGTTTTGCCCGTTATGACTTTGCCCGTTTCGATTGACACCTTTCTGTTTTCTTCTAATCAACTCCATGTCGTCTCACTCTTTCTGTAAATGAGAAAAGGGGGTTTAATACATATGTGTAAAGTGTTTGCACAGGCTTATCGGGGACCACGCTTTCCGCTTGTACTGTATTTTTTGTTTCAAGGAAGACCCTTCTTGACGAAAATCCAGTTTAGGTGGAAAGTGTCGTCCCTCATTAGCCGGTGCGGACTGCACAGGCTAATCTGGGACGAAACTTTACGCACATGCATTACAACCCCTTTTCACAGAGCGAGGCTAAAATAAATTTGGCCATTGGTATGAAATAGGTCTTCCATACAATGCAAATAATGAAGGTCTTACTGTAAACTGGGACTAGAAAGACAAATATTAAATATTGTCCATTATGAATATTATTTATCAAGACCGATAGTTTATATTTAATTTTCAGGTGATAATTACAGAAATTACTGCGTTATAAAAATGTTAAAGTGATATATATAAGTCGTGCGTTGTATGGTTTGTTTCAGTTTTACCATCGCTCAAGTTTTTCATGTACGTCTGTGTTAAAAAAAATCATTGAAAATCTGATACTATCCCAAATATTAGCCAGACCGTCAAAGCGTTATTAACAAAAACAAGCATTATCTTGTATTTGACCTGTGTTATAAAACGATAAAACACTCATTATTCCAGTTATGTAACAAATAACTGAATATAATGATTCATAATATGGTCTGTTATTTTAAACTATAGCACAGACTATTTCAAATACTGTTGGTTACTTTGTTTGTATTAATCTCAATGTATCCGTTTTGACATTTTTGGTCAAATTTTAATTGCCATTGAGGGTATGTTAGATTTTTATCGCTGTTTTACTTTTGACAAAGTCACAAAAGCGGTTTTCAAGGCTTTACTTAAAGGTTAAACGTAAAAGTTAACTTTAACAACCAACAATAACGCGTCTTTGTCCGGGGTTAATCGCATATTTGCATGCCCTTACATCAAAGGCGGAACGGGTGATCAAAATATTTCACTTTAAATAATTATCATTTTATAGACAGATATTTGTGTTAAGCAGCAATGATTGTTATAAGAAATTAGCAAAAAATGCTAAACGGCAAGTCTCCGATATCATGTGGGGCGGTTGATTGAAATATGAAACAGTTAATTACTACTGAATAAATTAAACGAGGCGAAAGTGACTAGCGTTTGTGTGGGCTTACTTGTTAAATGTTTTGGTATAACAAAAACGCGAGCCTTTTGTTGTATTTTTTATACGCGGCTGTGCGTGAGAACGTGCGCACGTACGTGTGTGGTGAGATGCTCTATAGAGGGATGGTAGTAAGAGAGTTGTATATGTATATCATTCTAACACCCGATACAATAGTTTTGCAATAAAGCCTCGTCATGATTGCTTTGGGTTGTTGTTAAAAACGATCCTCAATTACTATTAAGACCACGTTTGCTTAACGTTGTACATTATTTATGATCCTATGTACAAGAAATCATTATTAGTAACAATCATTTATCACAATGTTGAGGATGCAGAATGAAATAAGCAAGAAAAGTCCTGCACATACGAATTATTTAAGGACATTAACATACAAACATCCTTTGTATCCTTGTTATCTCTTGTTTTTATTTTATTTTCAAATACGTCCCATCGCTCAGTCTATTATATATGTATATGCTCCTGTATAGTAACTGACATTGAAAGCGTTATAATAGAGCCTCGTTCTGGGGAAACTTTGCAGTCCGCAAAGGCTAATCAGAAACGACACTTTCCGCTTGTATGGTATTTTTCCTTTAAAGGAATTCTCTTCTTAGCGAGAATCTAGTTTAGGCAGAAAGTGTCGTCCCTGATTAGCCTTTGCGGACTGCTTTACGCACATGCATAAATCCCAATACATAACCGTCTGGGGGAAAAGTCTAGACCACCGATCAATAGAGTTTATCAACCTCAGCCCGATACCCTAGGGACGAAACGTTAAAGATGTTTTCTTCTACAGCGTATATTCAACATTTGTGTATGCATTGAACGATTCCTGAGTCAGTACCGACCAATTTATACCGTAATAGAGACACGTGATTTTTCGAACGTATCGAGAAGTAGTATATATTTATTTACTACGGACATCAACGGGTGGTTACGTTCAAAGTGATGCTCGAATGCAGCTGCTCCTTTTGATGATGATTATGATGATGATTATAATGGTGATAATTTATGGAGATGATGAGGATGATGATGAGGAGGATGATTATGATGGCGGTGGCGGTGGTGGTGGTGATGCTGCTGATGATGATGACGACAACGAAGACGACGACAATAATCATCATCATCATCATCATTATCATCATCATCATCATCATGATCATCATCATCATATTTTACTATCGTTATTTTGTCTTGTCTACTTATGCTTCACGGACCCCTCGTTATCATCATCACGCCCGTCACAAATATGTTCTAGTATAAAATCAGAATCGTGCTTATGATTTGTTTATTTCGTTGTCAACATCTATCAAAGTGGTCGGTTGTGAAATATTGTCTGGTATTTGCAGCGCATTACAAAGATCGAGCACGTGTTTGTATGCGAAGCGATGGTAAACTTGGGTCATTGTTTTGCGAGCAATTCCGGTTTATAGCTCTAAGAGGAATTACAGCGCGGTGCCGATATGTTTTATGGCGTAGGGAATAAACTGTTGCTACTAAAACACTAATTACCTCGGACCGTTTTATGACGTTCAGCAGACACCACAAAATACAATTACATTGGCACGATGGCCTGGTTGGACAATGTTTCCAGTGGAAAGTGCAGACAACAGACGGTGTCTCTAGGTTAGGAAATGATATATAAATAAACCATTGACTCATACGCTATATGAATAGACTGATTCCGAAATTCGCTTGAGTTTGGAAAAAAAACCTACTAATCACTCGGTACAAACAACGCTGGCCCATTATAACAACCAATTATAGCTTGATTTAAATAATAACGGTTGATACGGTGTGGGATTTTGGAAGGATTATAAAAGGGGTCAGGTTTTTTGTACCAGCAGATCAGTGGGCTTTTCCAAAATGTTGCTTTTCCGGGATACACCTATTAAGATATCAGTATATCATTGCTTAGCGTGTCGCTTACTTATATTTTGAAACGCATGACCAACGCACAACATAACTGTGTTAAAATTTCAGAAGTTTTACGAAAACTATCATTTAAATGAGTGTTATTATATTCTGCATTCTACAAAACTATGATGTCAAAATCATCAATAACTATAACACGATCAATACGACACTTTCATACAGTTAATATATCACCACAAAATGCGAAGGATTGGGGTACACAAAAGTTTTTCGTTTGTGTTTCGTTGTTTTTCTAGTTGTTGTTTTGTGTGCATATGTATCTAAATTACAACACAGGCTTATCGCTTGAATAGAAAGAGGTAGATTTGATTGAATTAAAACGAAATTTAAGTACAGCGAGGAATCAGTTACAAAAGCTTCATAAAATGGTCCGCCTAACAAACACCCTGAGGCGAGCTGGTTAATTTTCAGCTGACCCTCGTATCACCGTCCAAACACCCAAAATGACCCCAAATCACCTCAAAGCAATACCGTCGACAAAAGCCCATCGTCGTCCGACGATTACTGCCGTCAATGACTTTGCAAATACCGACAATTGCCCCGAGGTCTGTTGACTTAAGTGGCGCTATATATCTTTGGTAAGATTGTTGACAAATCGCTTTAAAGTATCGGTCAGTAAATACGTCGCTAAAATCAAAATATTGTGACAAGATTTTACGATTTAATTTATTGCCGCTCGTCGCTTTTATTTATGTTATTGAAAAGACAAGACAATAATAAAAGGTTCTGACTTATGCAATTAAATTAATCATTCTAGGTCACGATAAGAGGACAAAAAAACGTCCTCAATTTCTGTTGCACTTTTAAGATAACGAATTCGTTTATATAATACTCCATTTATATTAGTTATAATAACGATTGAGCGTCGCCCTGGGAAAGCGGGGTTAAATGCTTGTGCGAAAAGTGAAATCCGTACATGCTAATCGGGGACGACACTTTCCGCCTGAACTGGATTTTCGCTAAGAAGAGACTTTATTCAAACGAAAAATACAATAAAATCGGAAAGTGTCATCCCTGATTAGCCTGTGCGGATTGCACAGGCTAATCTGGGACGACACTTTACCGACATGCTTTAAGCCCCATTTTCTCAGAGAAAGGTTCTATTACATTACTTCTTTTAAAATTATCGTCGATTATAAAAAAATAAAATAAAGACCAAATACAATTATTTATCAAATTGTCATTTCACATTATTTTGAAATGCATTCGGATTTTGAAAAGTTCGTGAAAAGCTTATAATGCCTTTTCCAAAAAAAAAACTAATTGATTTTCTTATTGATGCAAATTTATGTGTAAGTTATTGTCGGTTATCCGTTGTACAAGTTACAGGGGTCATTGAATACTATGAAATACTTTTTGTCTTAATCACCACTCGTACAGCCTAAGTACATTGATGCATGGATATAAAACTATATTGCCAGACCGCGAGTTTCAGACCTTGCAATAAATGTTGCAATAAAACAATCGTTTGTCAACATTCATCGATAGAAATATTCACATATTTTAACTCGCTTTTTGCAGGTTAAATTCTTCCGGCGCCATCGTGGCGAAAATTGCCGCTGCTTAAAAAGGATAAAAGTTATAAAAATCGCAAATGTTTATCTTTCTTACCCAAACAGAACTGTGAAACATGTGTGTCGAAATTAACACTTTAAATATTTGGAAGCTTTCTCAAGCTTTGTTTCTAGATATGACACCATTTTGTTGGGGAATATTTTATCCGCTCCTTCATTTTATCGCCGTGCAAATCCGCCCCGCTATAAACAAATCGGCGTGAAAAAAGATAAAGCCTTTGTCAACATCCCACTTCGTATGGGTTACCTTCGCGATTTGTCAGAAAGTGCGTGCATTGTTTTGTCAGCTGTAAATGGTTATGATTACTATAAGAGTTAGTGTGTATGTTTAAGCGTGTAACCGTTGACCATTTATCACTCGTTAAGCAAAATAAGACGTTTTGCATAATGGCGATCGAAATGTCAATTATTAATCTCGTATTTTTTTATTGTTTTAACTTAAATAATGTGGATGAGAGCGTTCGATGTGAAAATTATAGAAAGGAAATGTAAGATTTTCGCAGGAATAATTACAAAATTTCCCGACAGTTTACCAATTAATAACATGCAGAAAAAGCTAATAACTTGTTAAAACCTCTCTTAATCGTGCTCGAGCCTTAGGTGATTGAAGTGCGAAGCAGTACAATGAACGTATACTGCCATGGTATTACAGACGCATGGGAGTGAAACGTCCAAGAATGTGTATCTATATGTTAGTCTGGTCTGGAGCTACACTTTCCTCTTAAAGTCACGCAATGTTTCGTGGTCTCATAAGCGAACAGGGAAGCACTTGACGAGATGCGCAGGCTGTTCTCGAGCCAGTTACGCCAGTCGCATATGGTTACCGGTCATATTGAACGTGACCCGCGCGGGGCTCGACTCTTCGAACGAACGCTCTAAACACTGGGCCAGGGAGGAACGTCCAGCTACTTTGTTTATGTTCACTTACGCGTCTACCCAATTCCCCCACCCACCCCTCTTGAAGCAATAAAGCTGCACATAATTTAGTAGGGTTGCTCGGAATTTCGACCACATCGTATTTTATCACAATTGCCAGATAAAGCTGTTCAAGCGTGTTTACATAACACTTTTATTTTTCAAGACTGTTTACACGTACAAGATCCGTTGTGTAAGAAGGGGATTATGGGATTTGTCGCAAAACTTATGATCGCTTTATTATTCAATAAAACGCTGCGACTGTTTGTAATTTATTCTGCAAAAACTATTAAATTTGTGTTAACATATCACACGTTAGGCTTATTGTTTGAGCTAGCGATATGTCCAGATTTCAATTGCCCCTTGTAAATTCGCTTTCTTTGCTGAATTGACTTTCATTTCGGTTAGATATATGTTTTTGATATCTTTGTTCGTGGCATTAAATCACGCTGAATCGAAACAAACCCGCCAAAGAGTCGGCAATACTGTCATCAAGTCGGCTTTTATTGAAACTGCTCCGATTTGGAAGGATTGATTATATTAGTTTTACATTATTTAATAATGCTATTTTCAAAACAAATAAATGACGTATGCAAAATTACTGAAAGTGCGAGTTTTGTTCTTGATAATTGACAGTTCTAAATGTCTGTAACACGTGTAAAATATAACATAATATACATTACTGGTTGTTCATGATGCTTATACAACTACTTATCTCTATTAACTCGTTTCTATATAATAAAAAAACAACATTAAGCAATTCTTTTAGCATATATTATTTGTTATAATGCGAATGCCAATTATGTACAACGCTGTCAGAGAAATGGTTGTTTGTATTTGTAAGCGTAATCATCAACACGTATAAATTTCTTCCTTCGAACAATAAACTATTAATATTTATAACATACTACACATACATAAAATCGACAAAATCGGACAGTTAAGGCTAAATGAAAAGTGTATTTTTACATTTTAGTTGTTTATTGCGGATATGAAATAAATTATCAATTCAACGTACTTAGTTTTAAAATTTGCACTCTGGTGCGTTACTTAAGGATTGTTATTCATTGACCAATTTATTGAATATACGCTGCAAACAAAATCGTTTTAAATTCGACGCGAGTATTAAAGCCAAATGGAATTAAACTTAGCAGACAATGAAAGGCCAGACTTTGGACGGGATTGAGGGGGCCTTTCCTCAACAATCGGCTTGGTTAGGTATTGTTTCTTATCGTGTATATGACTTCTACTCGATTATCGTGTAATCGCCGCATTTGAAAATCGGGTTGTCCAGGATCAAGTCTACTTGTTTTTGTATAATCGAAATCTCGTCTGGCACTCGAAACGCGTGATTGTGCGATACTCAATATGGAAAGTGTTTGCACATGCAGTGAAATGAATGACTGAAAAATTGACCAATGGGAAAACATTGCATTATTTAAACAAATAAACAAATAAAAACAATTTTTGAAGTGAACATAACTGAAAACTCTCTGCGCATTAAATGCAGACTACTGTGTTAAATGTATTCTGCTATTGTCTCGCACATTGTGCAATGGACCAACAACATGCATGCACAATTTATTCAATGATTACATTCTGTTTTTCGGTGTTGGTTTTTTTTATCAGCACAGTTTACGCATAACGAATTCATTATTAAACAATGATCTTTTTATACCGTTCCAAAACAGCAATAAAGCATTATGTTGTAAACATTCCAAATAAACAACACAAGCAGAAGTCATTGACTTTAGAAAGCGTAGTAAAATTAAGATTCCATTTCAATTGGAAAGATTATTTTTTTCAGAACCAAAATACAATTTTCATTATCACTGTTCTTTGTTCATCAGAATATACACAACTGTAATCGTTCTAACGTGAGCCAATTACTAGTAAACCGCTTGTTAAGACGTCGTGTAACGTGAGCCAATTATTAGTAAACCGCTTGTTAAGACGTCGTGTAACGTGAGCCAATTACTAGTAAACCGCTTGTTAAGACGTCGTGTTTAACTTGGAACTCTGCAGAACTCAAAGTCGTGTTTACTGGCCGAAACACAACAAAACGTCGAACTTAAGGTATAAAATTAAAAACAAAAACATTATCACGGCTGACTGAAATGTGTGTTGTTCTTTGTTTGCAGCGCTGCAAAGATAAACTCGAGGTGTTGGCGATCAAGGTGATGAACCAGTGGCCGGGCAATCCGCCGGAAGTGCCGGCGGTTAAGGTGCGGGTCAAGGAAGCTTGGGACGACAACCTGCTACATGGGGAGGCGTCGCTGCACTATGAGGGTCGGGCCGTGGATATCGCAACAAGTGATCGCGACAGGTACGGATGGTGTAAGGGTAAAGGGAGGAGGAGAAGGATGGAGGGGGGAAGGTAGGGGANGGGGGAGATTAAGGGAGGGGAGATGGTGGAGGGGGATATATAGGGAAGGTTAGATGGGGACGCGTATGGGTCTGGTCTTTTACGATAATGTGCTGTACGGGGAGACCTAGCTGCACTATGAGGGTCGGACCGATTATATCGCAATTAACGACCGGGGCAGGCGGGTTAACTGGCATGGAAGATGGAGGGGCTTGAATTAATATGACTTCATATTGATAGCGCTGCCACCAAGAAAATTCCTGGTTGAGTATTCTATAGTGAGCATATCTCTGCATTCGAATTGCACATGCGTGCTTAAATTGAACGTAGCTTAAATCTCAGATATACGTCAGTAGAAACAAGGAAAGGGTGGGAGGGGTATGGACGAGTGTGTGTGTGTTGGGGGTGGGTTGGGCTTATTTTAATTTACTTCTCGATCTAGTCGAAAGTCGATCTAGTTTTAACTTAAACAGATTTGATCACTGCACTAGTTCAGTAAGGTGAATACACATTTTAATCAAGTTACCATTTGTTATACTTTTTTTCATTTACATATTTATTGAAAAGTAGGCGTATAATACTAACTTAGCATGACAAAGGGCAAGTGAAACAAAGGATATCTTCTTTTTACATATCCTTAAATACACATGACAATCTTACCAATGAGCTGCGTCAACTGAGGGTTGCCTGATGCCATGGGGACCCAAATCAATCGATCTCATTTAAATTAAAAATGACAATTAACGTATATATTAAAATAAGCATTCATTGACGGTCAACAATTTTATAATAAAAATCTCAACTCTAACTTTAGTTAAATGTGTGACAATATTTAAAAACAAAAGATAATTGAGGTAACGGTCTTACATTTTACAGAAGGGTTTACACATTTTCCTTTCGCCATTGTATAACCAAAATTTGAAACATAATTATAGCTTTGATTTTGTTTCCTTTTTTAGGTCGAAGCTGGGAACTCTCGCGAGATTGGCGGTGGAGTCGGGATTTGATTGGGTGGAATACGAGTCTCATGGCCATGTGCACTGCTCTGTGCAGTCAGGTCAGTGCCGCATACAATTTTTGTCGCGCTCTATGAAAAGGGGTTTTAATGCATTCGCGTAATGTAGTGTCCCAGACTGTACAGGCTACTCAGGGACGACACTTTCCGCATGCATGTTTATTTATCGTTTAAATGAAAAACCTTCCTTGCGAAAATTCTGTTAAGGCGGAAAGTGTCGTCCCTTATTAGCCTTATTAGCCACTGCGGACTACACGGGCTAATCTGGGACGACACTTTACGCACATGCATTAAACCCCCTTTTCACAGAGCGAGGCTCACTTGTTTACACCTTTTGTGTTCATCAAGTATGTAAGTGTGTCATATAGCATGTGGAATAACATATATTTATATGTGAGTGTCCCATATGTTATGAAGTAAGTTGATTGGTTATTCATTATGCTGGCAGTTTATCAACATAACAATTACACCAAAAACGTCATTACGGCCTTTTTCCGAAATGGCAGTTCCAGATTTAACATACAGTACGCAGATTCATGTACATGTTTTTAATGAACAATAATTCCCTCACCCTCCTTTTTCGATCGCGAAATTAAATATTTGTCCACGTCGGTTTAAATAAACTTAGGTGTTGTTTAATATTGACTGAGAATTCCCTAATTCAATTAAACTGTCTATTTGTCGTGTTGCCTTTAAAATAACAGATGGAAATTCTACACGTCAGGAGCGCCAACCGTTGTTCGCATGATATCGAACGCTTGAAACTAATCGTTTATTTAACTTATCAACTTACGCGATTCGATTTAAACGCATTAATGTAAATTATACATCCACATGTATTTACTTAAAAAATACTCTTCGATTCACTTTTAAGCTTAATATCTTGAATTGAACACTCGAAACGGCGAGTTGCGGAATTTAATAAAATAAATCTATTGACCGAGTGTTACCAGATCGTCTTTTAGTGCCCCTAATTTTCCCCAATTATTGACAATACCGAGGACTTAATCCCGAGAAAGCTTTATCTGTCACGCGCTGCGTTTTAGGTGTGTGAATTTAATGAGCTTTTTTCGCTCCCATGTTTAAAGTGATGTTTATGCATGTTGTTATTTTCATCGCGTAAGAGTTTTTTTTTAATATTGATTTAGATATAAACGTGTTGATTGATTGATAAATCGATTAAGTGATTAAGTGAATCATTGAATGATTAGTGATTAATTAAATCATTGAATGATAAGTGATTAAGTGAATCATTGAATTATTGAATGACTTACTGACTGACTCATTATTCCTTCATTCATTCATTCCTTCATTATTTCATATATTTATTTATTCATTCATCCATCCATCCATCAATTCATTCATTTATATATTCATTCATCCATTCATTCATTCATTCATTCATTCATTCCTTTATCCATTAATTCATTCATTTATGCATTCAGTCATTCAAACATGCATTTGTTCATTCATGATTCCTTTCATTTATTCACCAGTTTTAGTCACAAACAACATATATAACTACATATATTCCATACATCAAATGTTTATAAATAGTATCAATCAGCTCCGTTTGAAAGCATACTTCCCTATAATCTACATGAAATATAATTTATACATGCAAGGATGTAAACCATTCGTTTATTTTCTATACTAGAAAAAAATCAAGCCCTCCTCAAACCCGCCTGGGTATTTAACTTTAAATTCTAGCACCTAGGCGTTAATGTACACTTGATATTTTACTGACCTGTTGAACTTAACCTCCATTGTAATGAGAGAATGTAATAAAACAAATCCGTTTAAAACCTTTATTTAAGACCTGATACATTCAAAGATTTTACACAGCGCAATATGGATATGGTACAATTTGTTAAAATAATGTGGTGTGCTGCACCTCAGTGCCGTTCTGTCGGTAAAATACAATTTGTTTAAAAAGAATACGTTGTCTTTAAAGTCCCTATATACATATTTCATTTATAATGAATTTAAGTATTATTAATTGAAGTGTGACCACTGATACCTATCAATATTGCTTTGAACTATTCGAAAGATGTTAACAAATATTATTAATTGTATACTTGTGTTTTAAATATGTTGCCCCGTTTGTCTTACGATGTTTGTTTTTCTAAACACATGTTATCATGTTACATATTAAAGTAAACGATTTCTTAAACTTTTTATACATTAACCCTTTGAGGGCTGGAACCGGATTTTGAAGGCCTTTGCAAACAGTTTGGATCCAGATGAGACGCCACAGAACGTGGCGTCTCATCAGGATCCAAACTGTTTGCTATTATGATAGTATTCTTTGAAAAAAAAATCAAAGAAATTCTAATTTTAGAAATTCAGCAGACGAGATTTTAGCAGACGACAAATTTCCCAGCATGCACAGGGTTAACACTTCGAAATCAACATATGCTGGATAGTATACTAAGATGTAACAGCTCAATGTATATGATTTTAAATTCAGGTCTATAATTGCTTGTATTGTCCGTAGAAAGGATAATTTTAAATGACTTATTAAGTGAAGGATAACAAACTTATATAGCATTAAGGTGTTGTTGTTGTTTTCAGATTCTGCGGCGGCAGTTCAGAGTGGTGGGTGCTTTAATGGCGACGGAATGATACAGATGCAAAATGGCGACCGGAAACGGATGTCAGAAGTTCAAATTGGAGATCACGTGATGAGCATGCGCAGTGATGGCGTATTTGAATGCAGTGAAGTGATTGCGTTCATGGATCGTAGTGACGATGCGTTCGCTCTTTTTTACACAATTTACACAGAATCCGGCAAACGCATCACTTTGACAGCGAAACATTTAGTGTACATCACGCTGCAAAATTATTCCGTTGGTGTAGAACATATTGACGTTTTATTCGCAGAAAACGTCGCGGTTGGGCAATACTTACTCCTGAGAGACAAAGACAGCACAGTAGTATCAGCTATAAATAGAATTTCTGTGGAAATGAGACGCGGAATATACGCGCCGCTTACCAAACATGGAACTATATTAGTCGATGATGTAATCGCTTCGTGCTACGCGTTGATAGACAATATTTACATTGCGCATGCGTCGTTTGCACCCATGAGAATGTACCATGACATATCGCAGTTGTTACCGGACTTTAGCGAGTCATCAAGTACTAACAATTCTTCCAGAAAACCCACAGGGGTGCACTGGTATGCCCGCGTGTTGTATTCGCTGGGCAAAAGACTGTTTAGCAAAGATACGCTTTATGTGCACTGAACCGTGAACATGTAATTGCTGTCTTCATGTCTTGTAAAGATGAACAAATGGTACATGAAATTATGTTGATAGATATATAATTTATTTATTGAGACATCTGATAATTCTATTTATGGAATTTTTACCCGTACTTTGTACATGTTGATGTCCCTAGTTTATTATGCTCCCCATATATATATATATGGGGGAGCATATAGTCGCCGCTTCGTGTCTCCGTGTGTCCGTCCGTGCGTTTCTTGTCCGGGCTATTTCTCAGCAACTAATGACCGGAATTCAATGAAACTTTATGGGAAGCTTCACTACCAATGGGAGATTTGCATATTATCAGCGGGTTCTGGTCTGATGATTTTTCACAGAGTTATGGCCCTTTGAAATGTTTTCATCAACTGTACATATGGTGCAATTTTTCTTCTCCGGGCTATTTCTCAGCAACTAATGACTGGAATTCTATGAAACTTTATGGGGAGCTTCACTACCAAGAGGAGATGTGCATTTTATCAGCCGGTTCTGGTCGGATGATTTTTCACAGAGTTATGGCCCTTTGAAATTTTCAATTGTACATATAGTGCNTTGTTCATTTGTTTATCGTCTGATACATTCATTAAATGTTAGCTCATCCTCAACCGTTCATTGACATGCAAAGCTTGTGTATATACATGGTAAATGGGTTGCCTTCACATTTATTAAGCACTTGAAGGAAATCCAATATTATTTACTATCTTATTGCTGTCAATGTATTAGGAATGAAAGTAAACAAGATTAAAAAAATAAATTTAATCGATACACTTTTCGTCAAAGGCGGTAGCCTAGATAATTTATAATATAAAATAATTATTATTCGTAACAATAACTAACTATATCGTACTTCCACTTACATCTGTGATACATTTTATTTGTATTTATTTGTCTTCATCAAAACGACACTACATTATAAATATGACTGAGTTTTTGTCTTCCAACATGTGTTAATATTTTTTTTTAAAGTCGCGCTATGTACCATTACGTATTGTTATCAACCGATTTTGACATTAATATTTACATGTTACTGCCTAGACACGCATTTATTAGCCGGATGGGTGTATTTAATTGTCATATGAGTTTGTCCAGAAGCGTTAAGTATTTTTTTTATTTATACCAGTTATTTTCATTTTCCAGAACCAACTAGAACATCTCATTTAAACGGACCTTTCAAACGAGCTTACGTACTGGTTCTACTAAAGAAATGAACTTCATTGGGGGCAAACTAGCTAAATTCGCATGCTTCGTTGGCTATAATAATATTAATTACTTTTAATTTTCTGTTTCTTAAACTACATCATATTCCGGGGATTTAAAATTGAAAAACAAACTTACTTTATGAGAAAAAAAATTATTACTTAGGGAAGTTTTTCACATTTATAAGAAGTCTTAAATCTAAGAAATCGACAATCGCGAAATCTGTAAACCTGCTCATTGAATCATTGAAAGTAACCTCTCAAAACTCCCCCAAAATTATCTGTTTATTACTTTAATCATTTCCTTCGTGTTTATATTTAATAAAATTTTATCGGACCGAATTGAAATGAGTATGTTACTGAATGAGATTCGGCATTTACGAGCGTTTCTGATTGAAGGCGATTGTTATCGATTTCAGAAATTGATTGCAGATTCACAAAAAAGCCGTAATATTGCCAACTCGTCAAATGTTTATCTTGTTTTAATAATTTGCAGATCATAAAGTGGTATTTATAACATTGATTAACGGTGACGAACTTGATGGTACACGATGTTTAACTCTTTCAGTGTTGGAACCGAATTTTGAAGGCCTTTCCAAACAGTTTGGATCCAGATGAGACGCCACAAAACGTGGCGTCTCATCAGGATCCAAACTGTTTGCTATTCTGATAGTATTCTTTGAAAAAAAAAATCGAAGAGAAAATGATGATTTTAGAAATTCAGCAGACGACATTTTAGCAGACGACAAATTTCCCAGCATGCAAAGAGTTAAACGTGTAAATGTTTATGACTGAAAGGATTTACACGATTTTACTTTACAACTTTTTTCTAATGGTTTGGGAGTATATTTTTTTTTTAAACTTGCGTTCATGACATTTACAAATCAATATACTGTGTTTTACCGGAAATCCGAATGTATGTTGTTTTTTTTTCATCCGAACCACCCATCCGATGTACTTTATACGTAACGTAGTGTAACACGTGTACATGTTTTACAATTCAAAAACCAGAGTGATAATTTCGAAAAGCTTTTATTAGATGTCAACAATATTACAGATGTGTTTTTTTTTTAATTATCAAAAGCAAATTACCAACCGAATGCAAAATGCTTCTTTTTATTTTGATTGATATAAAAACATCTCATTTTAAACTTAGCTTCTGTTTATCTAAGGGACGTAACTCGTACATATACATTGTATTGGATGTAACAGATTTAATTCCCCTGCATGTCTGTGATGCTATGTATTTGTTTACTATGTTAAATATGTAAATATTTTTTAGCGTATTCGTTATATAGATACGTATCTGCGTTGTATAGTACTGCAATTTTATGGCATGTTTAATTTCGTTTAAACTTTATTTAATATGTTGCAATATTTTACATGTTTTGAGTACAGATGCAAATAGATGTGTGTAAACTGCTACACGAATTTACGACTGTTATGTACAAACTGGCAAATGGAATAAACCAATACATATTTAGAAGAATCAACTAGTATTGGTGTAATGTTGTCAGTTTAATTATAAAGTTATTATTTGTTTAAGGTTAAAATGTATTATAACTTTTTGTACATTACACAATTATTATAAATACATTTTTCTTTTAAAACAAAACGAAATCCATTCTGTTTTACCATTATTCTTTTCCCCGATCATTCGTTTCTTGAGAAAAGAACACATGAGTCGCGTTCTGGGAAAACGGGGCTTCATGCATGTGCGTAAAGTTTTGTCCCACATAAGCCTGTGCAGTCCGCTTATCAGGCTTATCAGGGACGACACTTTCCGTCTTAACTAGATATATGTGATGACGATACTCACTTTAAACGATTAATACAATAACAGCGGAAAGTGTTTTCCCAAAGTAGCCTGTACACAGGTTAATCTGGGACGACACTTTACGCTCATTTATAAGAACACAAGTCACTGTTTATTGTCCACATTGTTAATCATCATTTGATCAATGCCAATCATGAATATTAGCTTTTTAACAAAGGATGATCTCTACAGAAAATACCTCTGCGTTTTAAATTCTGCGTTTGCGTTTCTTTCATGTTTATTTTTTATGAAATCTGACATGTGTTGGCATAGCATGGAGGTATTGCGCTAGCATTCTTTCTCCCGCCGCTGTCGTTGTGTTAATAAAAGAACATTTAATAAATAAAACATTTAAACTTTATTGTGTACATTTTATGTTAATCCTGCACGGCCTGAAACTTTGTTTCACATCGCTGGTTTTCAAATACCTCACCCTCTTACCTCTAAGGTAATGTATGTGCAGTATACTCCCGCGTAATTTTACGATATCGGCTGATGTCGGCATTTACCAGGCTGATGTCGGTATTCATCGTAGCATGTTTTCGAGTATATAAGGCAACATTCGACACTTTCCGCTTTATTCCGCTGCCATGTACAGTTATTGTTCTTAGTTGGAAACGTCAGTTTATTTAAGAAGATATTTATACTTAATGCTGTGTTAATCGCTGGCTGTTTTTTTTGCGGTAAAATTATACCGGTACATCAAATAAGAGAAGAAAAGTTAAGCTTGGTAATAACATTTGTATTGCATTCCATCATGTAGTAAATATTTAACGGTATATATAATACGATCATTCGAATAAAACTAGTAGTTTCTTCTTAAAAATTCATAAGCACATAACACTGATTATAAGCGTATGAATTTGTTTTTGCACTAATACTATTTGAATTGTTATATCCAATTTGTTATGTGTCAACGTCTGTTCTAAGTGTTATAGTTTATGGAGTGTTGATGATTCTTCGGAAAGTAAACGAAAATGTCCTTTGATTACGGAATTGACGGCACCCAATTCAGTCAATCGTCGCATTGTTTATTTTGAGGAATTAACGTCAGTGTGATCAGTAACAAATCAAAGCATTCCTAAACACATTTGTGTCGTGTTCTGAGAAAACTGGACAAAATGCATGTAAGTAAAGTGTCATCCCGGATTAGCCTGTGCAGTCCGCACAGGCTAATGTGGGACGACACTTTCCGCCTAAACTTGATTTTTGCTAAGAAGAGACTTTATTTAAACGAAAAATGTCATACAAGCGGAAAGTGTCGTCCCTGATAAGCCTGTGCGGACTGCACAGGCTAATCTGGGACGACACTTTACGAACATGCATTATGCCCAGTTTTCTCAGAAAACGTCACATTAACTAGTATTTCTACTTGCAAAACTGAAATTTTCATTGGAAATACACTTTTGGTTGTAGTCTTAATGGTATTAGTATAATTTTTTATAATAATTATTTTCAACTAAAATGACATATATGTACACATTTGTGATATCGACAATCAATTTATAAATTGAAAACGTAACTTCATTGTTTACTTCTCAAATAAAATCAACAACGTGTTTTTAACCCAATTGTCAAAACATCTAATGATAAGTAAACATTAAATATTTCATACGTTCAAGATAGTATATACCTTATGATATTGTTTTTTTTTTTGCAAACTGTACGGGCAAACATTTTTTTTTTTCAATTTATTTTTATTAATTTGTACGTATACTAAAAAAAGTCATTGTTTTTAACTTCACGAAAATAATGCGACTCTTAGATTTGGTTTCTGCACACCCTCGTCTAAACTTGAGCGTCTCACTGGGAAAACTGGGCTTAATGCATGTGCGTAAAGTTTCGTCCCATATTAGCCTTTTCAGTTCGCACAGCGTATCAGGCACGACACTTTCCGCATACAGTTGATTTTCGTTTAGAAGAGACTTTTTTTAAACGAACAAAAATCAACAAGGGTGGATGTGTCGTCTCTGATAAGCCTTTGCGGATTGCCAGGGTAACCTGGGACGACACTTTAAGCACATCATTAAGCACCGTTTTCCCAGTGCGAGGCTCATATTGGTAACGAGAGCTGTGAGCGGTGCTTATTTTCATTAGTGGCAGGGACGAATGGTTTTCTTAATCTTATTTCGTGATTCCACGGTGTTTATAGAATTTTAAAAACACCAGGATAGTAACTATGTTCACATAATTGAGTGATTTGCATTTCTTTTAACAACCCTTGGGTCAAATAACGTACATCAAAATAACACACCGATATCCGGATTGCATACAATTGAATAACTTGTTTATATTTTACGATAAAATCTCATTATAATCTCATTAACATCTCATTATAGTCTATCCCTGTAGCGTTGTATAAATAGTAGATAATTTAGGTTGAAAATGCTTGCTTTTAGTGTTTTACTACCAAAATATGAATTTTGAATTTGTACACAACATTCATTTAAATAACCTATACATCGATGATTACAAACAAAAACAAGCGCGTATATAACTGTAATACGGAAGTAACAAAACTATTACCTGTCAACAGTGTTCCCTTATATGTCCGATAAATTCACCACAACCAATCAAAATTAATATGTTATATGGCCCTTAGGCACAGCGGACGTTTTTGATGTTCAGTTCAACAAGAATTAGTCACATGTCACGTGTATTCAGTTTCCTAGTTAAAATTTTGAAAAAATGAAATAATAATTATAATAGTTACACCGGCACGAATGATAGTGGATTTATTGTTGCTAACTAACAGAAAGAAGTGACACTGTTTATACATACGTGATGGCAAAATGGGGCTGGCTGCAGCGTCTGGACGTTATTGTGCTGATAGTGTTGATAGAAATAACCCTTTCAGGTAAACACTTGTATTATGGTGAATTGTAACAACTATGGATAAATATGTTATGCTCAAGCGACAAAACATTTTTCGGTCCTTAAAGGGCATTACAAGGCGTTAATTCCATCGTGCATCGCTCTCATACAAAAGTGTTTTTTTCGGCGACTCAAAAACGATTATTTATTGTCACTTGCGAACCATCTAGTTTCTATATTTGGTCTTTGGAAAAGCCCCTGGTGTAAACAAAAACATGCGTTCTTGTATCAAAGTTCCATGCCTATAATTCAGCCAACCTCATAACATGGAATTAAAGAAATATTTCTTATAAAACTTGAGTTAATTATTTTAAAATGTGTTTTTGATTTTTAAAAGTTTACATTAAAGGGACTTGTTCACGTTTTGGTACATTGACAAAATTGCAAAAAAAAATGTTTCCGATCTGCACATTTTCGTTGTTGTAAAGATATTTGCGAGGAAAAAATAATTCTTACAATAATACCATGCTCTAAAATATCCAATGTATGTATCTTTTGCCGATTTAAAAACCTGAAAATTATAAAGCGTTACAAGTGTGAAACGATTGACAAATTTGGAGAGTTCTGTTGTTATCGTTATATTTTGTGACATAACGAGGATTGCCAGACTTTTACCCCAAGGGTCAGTGGTTCGAGCCCCGTTGTGGCTTACTTTTTTCTTTTTTTAATTTTATTCTTGGTTTATACTGGAGCTTTTTACTTCCGATGTTTATCTTTATCAATTTCAATCATTTAATAACAAACTTCATAGCATGCCAAAATCTGTGAACAAGTCCCTTTAATACCACTTTATAGGGGCAAACTCCCCAAAACTCTCCTACAAGCTCATCAACGGCCGGAAGACGTGGACGGAGGCCGACGCCGACTGCAGGTCACGTGACGGGACGCTCCTCGTGCTCGACACGCATGCGCGCGTGGTGGAGTTTCAGAAGCAGCGCCTCTTGGATGCAGGACGTGCCGTGTGGACCGCCGCCTATCGACAAAACTCGCCCTGGGTTTGGGTGGAAGGTTAGTTTTCATTGGAGACCGTAGCTTACGTATTTGGTTTTGCTATTAACGCCATTTACAATGTTTATAAAAAAATTACAAATATAAATACATTATTAAAATGGACTTATTCACTGAGTTGCAAATCTTTTATTCGACACGAATTCCCCTTATAAGAAACTCAACTAATCCATGGATGCAAACATGTGGCGTGTTTTGAGAAAACTGGGCAAAATGCTTGTGCGTAAATTGTCATCCCAGATTAGCCTGTGCAGTCTGCACAGGCTAATCAGGGACGACATTTCCGCTTTTATAGAATTTTTCGTTTAAATGATGTCTCTTCTTAGCGAAAATCAAGTTTAGGCGGAAAGTGTCGTCCCGGATTAGCCTGTGCGGACTGCACAGGCTAATCTGGGATGACACTTAACGCACATGCATTTTGCCCAGTTTTCTCAGAACACGCCACACATCTTTGTATTAATGTTTGCATGTATGTCATACGAATGTTCGCTTATGCACAAAATGTTTGAGGACAATTTAGTATGAATTACTATACATAACCACGGATTAATGTCATTTGTAAGTGTACCTCATGAACATTATAAAAACAAAACAAAAACAAAAATGAGTTGCGAATAAAAATTATTCCGAAATTATAAATGCAGTGTATGACATTTATATTTTACAAATCACATTTTCAGACAATCTTGGACGTGTGCTTATGTAATATACGTTGACTACCTTGTGTGATAAATTTAAAATGTTGTTAAAAGACAATTACACTTTTTTTTAATACATTATTTTTAGTGAAGCGTAATATGTAAGTAATGTATTAATACGAAATATAAAAAAAATATAAATATATAAATGCCGTGAGCGGATTGTGAAGCAGGGGAGACAACTTATATATTGTGTTAAGTATCAGATTATAAAGGTTACTTCCCTTAATGTTTAATGCAATTTCGCAGTAATCAAGATCGAATTTTCAGGAATAACAATATACGACTCAAAACGATTTTTTTTCAGAAACAGAACAATTAACAATTAAAAATATATTTGTTTAATATTTATTGTTATAAATGGATGGTTGAATGTTCTTAAGTGCGATACCGGTGGTTAAGCTATAGAAAGGTGATTCTGCAACGGGAGTTCTATTTTGTTTAAAATAATATTTGTTTGAAAAACTTTTTCGATTAATCGATAACAAGTATTTAATTGGGAAAATGACAGTACAAGCACATTCGTCAGGTCCGACCATTCTTGTTTTACAAATGTGTTATGTTTTCACATACATGTATATTTTTTTACTTATTATTCATTGACACTGACTATGATATCCTTGCTCGCGGATATTAACACTGACTTTGTGTTTATGTTTAGGCTGTTTCTCGGCCGAGTTTCTGACTGCCAAGGACGGGACAAGACTGGCTATGAATCATGCGGTCGAGTGCTCCACAATGTGCAGGGAATCCACATACGCCGTGCTTAAGGTTCGAACCTATATTTGTACAATAATGAAAAACAGAACAACTACGTGAAATCAAGAACAAAAGGGGCACACGTTGTATTCTCAGCCCCCTTTTATATGTAGTTTGTTGAAATGGTTTACTGATAATCAGGTGTGTGATTGAGATACATTAAGACTATAATATATAATAATAATTATAATAATCAACCATTTAATCATCTTTGAATGTATAATACCAGAACGGGATTTAAATCAAAGTTAATGGAGTGCACATGTATCCAAATGCCCAATTTAAACTGCATCCTCTCTGACGCATTAACTTACATTGAAGTATGTGCTTCTGAATAACTATGACTTACGTTAATAAATATTGACTCCAGGGCTACATGTGCTTCTGCCTGAAAGATATGCGGGACCTGGTTCCCCTGGACGCTCGGGAGTGTGAACTGCCGTGCCCGGGGGCTCCCGGGGAGATGTGCGGAGGGCCCCGGGGAGCCGTGTCTGTCTACAGCCTGGGCGGGGTCAACGGCTTCAAAGGTGCATGTGCGTTAAGTGTCGCCTCAGATTGGCCTGTGCAGTCCGCATAGGCTCATCAGGGACGACATTTAGATAGCTGCTGGTGTATGTTATTTTTTTTGACCTGCGTTAAATGCTTTTTCTCGCAAATACGCTTATTTCCACGTGCTTCGAAGTAAGCATATTAAAGCCCCTATAACGCTAAAAAATCAACGGCAATTTCGTAATATATTTCGTAAAATAAAGTTAACATATAAATAATAAGTGTTCCTTATAGCAATAGCCAAAATTTATTTCAACGTAAGATGTGCTCTGGTAACATAGATTTTTTGTAGATACAAAATGCTCGTTTTTATTTATTTGTGACACAATTAATTCCATTTTAATTTCCCGCGAATATATCTATTCATACGACACGCGAAAACTACAATGGTACCATGTTAGTGTTCATGTGTCGTATGAATAGATATCGTTGCGGGAAATTTAAATGGAATTAAATATGCAAAAAAAAACAGCATTTTGTATCTACACACATCGATGTTACCAGACCACATCTGGCGTTGAAATTTCGGCAATTGCCATTAGGAACACTGATTTTTAATTGTTTAACTTTATTTTACGAAATAATGTACGAAATTTTTGTTGATTTTGAGTTGTAATGGGCTTTAACATTTATGGGAACCAATGTATCACTGACACTGTGATTCTGCACGTACGAGACAATGCTCGTTGTGCGGCAATAAAGATACGTGTTTGTTACTTGTATGAGTACATACACGTGTGCATGTGGCAACCATAAAATGTTTAAGTTGATTTCGCTACCTACCAATGTAAGGCTCTTTTGTATCATGTTTCCGCTGTTCTGATCATATAAATAACAATGTATCGTGTTTCGTCTGCACTGCTTATTTGGCGTGTAATTTACATTTATCGCCGTCTTTACTTCAGAGACCGACAGTGAGAAGACGTCACTACAGGAANTGGGGGAATGGGATACATGTTCAGTTAATGGAAAAATATTTAGTTTGACAATAACGGCAAATCTATTTCTGAGTTATTGGGCCATAAAGATTTTGTAACGCTTTTAAATTAGTCATATAAGTGTATAAACGTACATAACACATGTTAAAACTGCAAAACAATGCAATAAGCGAAATGACTAATCATTATAAGTTATTTTAGTATCTAATAATTTATAACCAACTGTGATGTGTTCTCTGGCTTTTTAAAAGTCTCAATTAAAAGTTATTCCTGATATTAAAAGCCACGTTCGTTATAACAACCGCAAACTTTCTTGAACGGAGTATGTCATAAATTACCATTATTTTCCAAACCTGTCCCCTTTGCTAATGCAAATAGCATGCCTTTTCTTCAATTCTGCTGTAAATAATCTATCTGCCGGATTTTACGCATTTATTGAAACTGGAAATAAGATTGTAAGGCTTGAGTGTCCACCGAATTTACCCTGAATATGAGCCGCGCTCTGAGAAAACCGGGCTTAGTGTGTGTGTGTAAAGTCTCGACCAAGATTAGCCTGTGCAGTCCGCACAGGCCAATCAGGGACAACACTTTCCGCTTATATGGCCGTTTTCATTTGAAGACGGTCTATTCTTTACGAAAATCCAGACAAGGCGAAAAATATTGTCCCTTATTAGCTTGTGCGGACTGTACAGGCTAATCTGGGACGACACTTAACCCACACGCAATAAGCCCCGTTTTCCCAGAGTGAGACTCATATGTAATACTCTTTGAAAAATCTTAATATTGATTGAATCAGCTCTCTCATTACAACAAAACACATATAATGGCATCTGTTTCAGAAAGAAACTATATTTGTTCGACTATATTGAAAACCTCTCCACCGTTCATATATACAGTTCATAATGCCGCGTTTCACAAATATGTGCTCTGGTCGTTTGTACTTGTCGATGATCCAGCAACATATGGCGATATTTTGCTGTCGATTGACTAAAGAAGTACAAGAAAAACAGAAAATAATGTTTGTGTATAAGAATACTCAAGAATACTGAAACATTTACTCAGATTTCTCGCAGACGAGGATACTAGTAAATCATAGTCTCGAATCTACCCTTTACATTTTCTTTACCTCATTACAAACTCGAATGTCGGACGTCGAACGGATTTAAGGCTTTAATTTCAAAATGCATTTGGAATTAATGTTACTTTCGTATATGTATCAGATCGTGAACGGGGCACCATCATAGAGTACAAAAGTCCTCGCAAGAAGTCTGGCTCCTGGTTGGAGGCGCGCGCAATGTGCCGCGAGGAGGGTGGCACCCTGGCGGATCTCCATGGCAACAACATGGCGGCAGTTGAGGCGCTGCCCAATCACAGCGAGTTCTGGGTTGGGCTATACAGGAACACTTCCTGGACCTGGCACACGGGTGAGTGAAGGGTCAGATGAGCCTCGTTCTGATAAAATGTGGCATAATGCATGTGCGTAAAGTGTCATCCTGGATTAGCCTGTGCAGTCCGCGCAGGCTAATCAGGGACGACACTTTACTTCTAAACTGGAGTTTCGCTAAGAAGAGCTTCCCTTAAACGAAAAATACAATACAAGCGGAAAGTGTCGTCCCTGATTAGCCTGTGCGACATTTTACGTACATGCATTAAGCCCAGTTTTCTGAGAATACGGCTCAAATGATGTCAAATCACGATTTTAAAACGGTGTATGGGTGTGTTTGAAACGATACGCAGGTAAATCCATCGAAGGCAAGAGCTAGTCAATTGTTCCAGTAATATATTTATGTGAGTGGTTACTTATGCCGTATCTGAAGAGGGGGTTTAGACCACTTATTCGTTACGTATAGATTTTACATTGATTGCTTTAGGTGTTGAGTCCCCATAGGGTATGTCGGGAGTATTGGTGTTTTTGTAGCGGTGTCTCATATGCCAAAACTGGCTGGCCCCTACTCGAGATTGGGTGACACTATGCTGGCCCCAACTCGAGATTGGGTGACACTATAATAAACAAACACTTAACTGTTTATACTGTAATATGACTCGCTCTTTGATAAAAGGGTTTAATGCATGACCGTAATTTATTTTATTGTGCGTTTACATGAAGTCTTTTCTTAGCTAAAATCCAGTTTAGGCGGAAAGTGTCGTCCCTGATTAGCCTGTGTGGATTGCATAGACTAATCCGGGATGACACTTAACGCAAACGCATCAAGACCCGTTTCCTCAGAGCCTTGCTTATATGAATAACTATCTGATCCTTGTAGATGACGTCATAGAGGCGCCCCTGTGGTGCACCACGGTAGTGGAGGACAAGGTAGGGGAGCTGCAGTTCCAGACAGAGACATGCAGTATGCCGCATGACTTCGTCTGTCAAATACGTAAGTCTTACATCATTATCGGCGTTCTTGTACTGTATAATACTTTTATTTAGCAGTGGTGTTATTTTTCTGTACTGTTTAATTGATTTATGAGACTGAAATATTTTTTATAATACTGTCATTGATTTTATTTAGCGGCTGTATTACTTTCTCTCGTACTGGCTAGTGATTAAAAATGTATATGTGTCTGATTTCGTTTTTTTTAATGTACACATGTTAATATTAAAAGAATAGGCGAACATTAATTACCGCGAAATAAAATGATTTAGACGTATATCGATAAACTTCGAACAAATTGTATAATAATGTCTGTTTTTTATTCTGTCCAAAACACTACATTCATATCGGCATTACACATTATAAGCCCCACTGTGATACCCTCATACATATTTACAGTCTCACTCATGTGTTAACAACTTAACATTATATTCTACAGTTAATTCATATTCACATTTTCTTTTCAGCTATTCCAGTATCAAAAGCTGATGGTGAGTTATATATCACATTTTAGCCGGATTAACGACATTACAAATGTTGAACGTCACTACACTTTGTACGATGTCTTCGTTAACATTCATACCTACTATAAACACATGTCCATATTGTTAAAGCATGCACTTTACCACTAACACAGTTAAGCAACACATTTAACATTCATCAGAAACTATTTTTAAGACAAATTTAATTAAATAGGAAAAACTATCACCCAGCCAGATCTTTTGTTGTAGTAAGACATTGCACCATGATTATGTTGATGATTGTATGCTCATAACACTATGTTCTCTTCAGCGTCATGGTTCTAATAGTTAGGTGTTTCTATACGAGCTTTACTATCAGTTACAACCCCATGATTATATAAAATAATTTGTCCATTAGCGTCAAAGAACATACCCAGGTACTAACTTTATACATGTATGGCTTTTTTTTGCTCCTCCTTGTTTATGGATGTTTCAAATCCTTGTTGATCACGTCTAATTGACATCTATGACCGATTCTTTTGATAAAGTGTACACTCAAACAAAGCACGTGACAAGTCGTTCACAGTCAGGCAATGTCATATATCGAGGTATTTTCGAGTCCTTTTCTTTAAAAGAACACTATTAACACTTATACCTGGTGTTATTGTTGCTCTATCAAAGGTTATCATATAAAGAGGCATATTTTAGGTGCTTCTGATTGCGCAATACTAATTGCCGAACGCATGTAGACATATGCTTAATAAAAATGAGACACACTTGAGTTCATCTCCTGGGATGAAACCAATATCACCCTTTTCGTCATACGTGACTAACCACGTGATCTCTCCCGCCTGTTTCAGCGTCCCACCTCGTGGCGTATGTCGTAGGCGGAACCCTGGTATGGGTGTTGGCAGTGGTAACCGGCATAGTAGTGTTCTGTATGCTGAGACGAAGGTAGGAACCATGAGAATATATATATGAGTCTCGTTCTTGTAAAACTGGGCTTAATGCATGTGCGTTAAGTGTCGTCTCAGATTCGCCTGTGCAGTCCGCACAGGCTAATCAGGGACGACACTTTCAGCTTAAACGGGAATTTTGCTAAGAGGAGACATCCTTTAATAAAAAAATACAATAAAAGTGTAGTCCCTGATTAGCCTGTGCGGACTTCAAATGCTAGTATAGGACGACACTTTACGCACATACATTAAGCCAAGATTTCCCAGAACACGGCTCATATGATGCTATTGCTTGACTCCGCAGAACCTTCTAAGAGTTCATGTGACACTTTGTTATGTTAAATAGACTCTTGCAGACATTTGGCTAATCTGTCAAACTTGAACACTTAAAATCAGAGAGAATCTCAAATGTCTTGGGTCAGATATTGCGTTTGAAAGCCAAATGTTTGGCAGACATCGTATTTTTCGACAGATATGTCTGACTGTGTGACGGTTGTCGCGGAGTCTAGCACGCGACTATGATACATTTTTTAAGTTGTTGTTGAGAGAAACGTTACTTTAATACGGGATGAGGTTGACAATGTAGAGCTGCATTATCGGAATTTCTTAGCACGTATTATTTAACGATTTTGAACAGGGTGTAATGTACAATTTAAAATATTAATCTGTATCTTTCAAATATGAAATTATTTGAACCTGACATCTTGTATCAGGTATTGCATTTGATGGACACCAAATCTTTGCCAGGCAACACTCTTTTGAAAGAGATGCCAGACTGGCTAACGGTTTTTACAAAGTCAGTCATGCAACTGTTGTTTCTCGGATGCATGTTAATTAACAAAAACAATTGATAGGTAACATTATTTTCTTTCATTCTATGAAAATCGTGCTTGAAGATTTGTTTAAACAATCTTTACTATTTACAATATTTATTTTAGTAATGCGTAAAAGTCAGCTCTACTTTTATAAATTCAGGGGTTGGTGTAAAAAGAACGACACGACAGGCCTCAGCCAATCCAGTTATCTTGACATGAATGAACAACCTCCGACGGTCCAACCACCTACGTCAAGACGGCCACGTCCCCTTTCGCATTCTTACGTCAACAGTGACGTCTCAAATGCGCCGAGTTCTTCGTGCTCGTCACGGTTATCCAATGACAGCCCACCACTGAAGCCCAAATCCGCGCATGCGCAAGACAAACCTAAGTCAGCGATTGGAAACGAGTACGCAAGCGTATGCATGTCGAAGATCCAATCAGAATGCAAGGAATTCGATCGCCTGGAAACTGGCACATGCGCATCGGGATATACGAACGGGGGCTCTAAAGGTACCGACGGTGAATACGATATGGTTTGGGATTCCGAAAAGTTCTCAAAACACCTGAAAATTCTCGGTTGCAATTCCGATTCGAACAGAAATTCTATGACGTCAGAAAATGTTTATACTGATATAGAACAAGTAATTTCTTCTGAATATGATGAAAATACTGAGAGTGAATATATTTCCATGCCGTGTCAACTCTTTCCGCCGAGTGAGTTGTTTGGTGAACACCAGATCGAGGGCAACGGGAAACAGTCGCTTTGTAGTAAAAAACCGCAGAGTTTATAACTCGACAACTCTTCTGTATTCAATAGGTTCCCGACATAATTTCCATGTAGGCCTTGGGCCAAAATAGGCAACCGAACGCTTGTTTGTACGAAATGCCATCGATTTAATTAAAAAAATTATGGTATCCCATGAAGTTCAGAGATAAATGTGACAAACATTATGATGTTTTGTATATTTTAGTATTTTAGTATAACTATAAATATTAAAATACTGGGTATTATGTATACACGTCAATCTTCTTTTATTTATGTATTCTGTTTTGTTATTCGATTGTTTCCAATCATTAATATATCGGGTTGTTTTGACAGGGTTCTGAAGTAACCCGGACCCCCAGGCATGTGTGCTGTGTGACAAAGGTGTGACGTCATGTCTATAAACAGACATCGGTTAACTTTATACATGTGTAGACACTTTTTTCCTGCTTATGTTGTATATTTGGCATTATTGGTCTTGTTCATATGAATATCTCTTTGAAAATGTATGTTTAGAAAGTATACAGATTTGTTTTTGCATTTGTAACTATTGTAATATAGAACTGAATAAATTATTTTAACATGTTATCTTAAAATATGCTCATGAAAATCGATTAACACATTCGTATCAACCTTGTACTTTCTCAAAGGTAAAATTGATACAACGAAATGAAAATCAAAAGGCTTAAGGGTTCGAGTTAAAAACCTTAGGATAATGTTGATTATACGACTTACTATCAAACCATTTTCATTTATGAACATTGCCTTCTGACAAAAATACAAACAGACTTTGTTTATTAAAAAATAAAAAAATAAACATAGCTGTTAAGGGAATATCAAATAAAGCCGTTTGAACACGTGCTATAAATATGACGGCATTGTCTTAAGGACAGTCATCTCAGTAAAAAATAGTTCTTTAGTAAAATGCAGAAATTATAACAAATTGTGCAAATTTTGAAACCGATCACATGCCACTTAAAAACGGCCCGGGGTATGTATTTTTTACTAATTGCTGTCAAAACACTTGGATCCTACTGAATGCTTTAATTCAGATTTAAGATAAGATTCTTTCAAAAAGGGAAGTATGATAAGAATAGAACAATTGAACATCATGTCTAGAAGAACTGGACCTTTAAATAACAAAAAATAGTTACACTCACTGAATGCAGTTTGCAAAACGCACGGTTGAGACACCAATGATGTGAATGAATGAAGAGACCCGGAACTAACATTAAACATACCGGGGTTGTCCACATAGTTTTAACATCGGTAAGCGGCATTATGTTACCCTCTCTACTCATCGATATTGTTTAATGCACGTTGTTAACTAATGTAACGTACACTGCATATGCACACACTCAAGTATATCCGGCCGTTTTTTTGGTTCAAGTGTAGAACATTTCAGCCACACTTCGGCGGTATGAACCACGGTCAGTTATGGCTAAGATTTTTATGCCCAAAATTTCACGGGCTTGGGATGTAGCTTAGCCATTGTCCGCCAGCAGCCCGCCCGCCCTAAAGGGCTGAAACTTATTACAATTATTTTTAAAAGCATTTGAAAATGCGCACCTCAATATTTTGGTGCGGATTTTTTTCACGATTAGAGTTATGTCCCCTTTTTATATGTAAATCGATATTATTTTAGCTTTGTAATGCTGCTAGAGCACTGAAACTTAAGAAACATATAACCCGTTATGTGAACTTGCGCAATGATTTTTTAAGCCAAACCAGAACTATAGCCTTTTTTAATTGAGTAGTGCGTTACTCACAAAGTATTTCTGCTAGAGCGATGTACATTTATAAACATATAAACCGTCATGTGAACTTGCGCACCTGCATACTTTCGGTCAGAATTTTCCAACAGTAGTGGAGTTTTGATAGATTCCTAGTTTCTTCAGTTATATGTTACATATAGGCTTATTCTAGATTCCAGTTTAATTTTAAGACATTCAAGATAAAATCTTACAAACATGCCAATACGTGATCACCTCTTTACATGCTGTCTATTCCGTTTGAAATCGAACCAAAATCCATTCAATGACGTCGTCGCTTTAATATTGATCTAGCAGGCGACAAAGCAAACCAGATAGTGGCACGACAGTGTGAGTCTATTAGAGACAATTTCACCTCCCCTTTGTCGCATGCTCGCAGGCCGTTGGGGCCATTCTATTAATTCGCAACGGCGCGGAAGTGTAGGCTGGAATTAACGCAGAGAGATATGTAAGTGTGAAAATATATGTGAGCTGCACTTTTTGTATGAATTCGTTTAGGGTTGAACAATTATGTAAACGGTTTGATTGTTTTCTTTCATTGTTATACTTTTTTGTTTAATTTCCTAATTTATGGTACACTCTATAGTAAAATATAGAACTGTTCAATTACAACAAATTAATATATAATTTAATGAGGTGGAGTACATTTCGCAATATATAACTATAAATAAGTATAAAATAAAGAACGTTATTTTTATTGTATATTAAAAGTATTGCTTTCCTTTAACAATTAAAAGTGTAATTAAGGGAAAAAAGATCATGTATCTTTCCGTACCAATAAGTATAAACTTTATTAGTAATTTAGACATCTCTTTATAGGGTATTCAAATATATCGTGTATATTCAACTGGTCGTGATGTTTATTTGTAAAAATAATTATCTGAAAAGTATCAAGTAAAATGTGCGTATTTTCAATCGATATTTTAATAGTATGCACGTACATATGTATGTGTATTTACTAGAAATATAGTGCTTTGTTCAAGAGGTCTTTAAAGAGTAATTGAATGGAAAACATTTCCAAAATGGCATTTTATGTTAAGAAATTTATGGAATCTATCAAAGCGTTTTTTTTTCTCTGTTACTCTTCTTAGGTGGCAATTCATTTTTATTTATATACATATGTAAATGTTCACAACGAGTGTTTGTGTTAAATTCAAATATAGTACGTCTACTTTGTACAATGCATTGTCAGGAGAGGAAATACAAACAATTATCAGTGAGCATACATGTATTAATATTGCAAAATGACCTTAGCGTCTTAACAGACATAGGGTGTAATTGGTTCAATATGCCGAATCTGTATATTTTACGAAATTTGTTGATATCACTCGTTTCAAAGAACTTTGTTGAATTGTTTTACAATCCAAAAATATATATATTTCGCGATATATAATAAGTCAATCCGACAAAGTAAGTCTATACATTCTGATTTTCAAAAAAGCAAATATTATGAGACCTGTTTTTTTGCCCCTTTTCACACATTGATTTCATATGTTGTGAGTATTCTATATATCTATATGCTGGACAATGTTATTTACCATAAATGATAGCACAGTTGGTTAAAGGACACAATATACTCAATATTTTCCCTATATGATTCAATATAAAAGCGACAACTTTAAGCGAAAATAAATGCAACATTTTGCACAAAGAGACCCCTATATCCATACTTTTTCTTAAGGTACATTCTAAGCTATTGAAAGCAAATTTGGAGAAAAAACTTGACACGAATCAAAATCGACTGATTTGCACCTTCTTTTCTTTTTTTCGGCCATTCTAGTGGAATGTAACCTTTCTCATTGCATTTTTTACTATAGTTTCATACTTGAGTATATTTCATGATTCTAGTAGTGAACACCTATGCTTACCATATCAATATCTCCAAAAGATGAAACCAGAACAACAGTCTTAATGTAAAACATGACTTTGAGTAAAATATTATGATTTTGTTTGTAGAGAGAACAGCCCTACATGACTGGATTATTTAGTATAATGTAACCTAAAGCGAAGTTTGCTGCCATGTATTCGTAAGGCTCCTATGTCATTACATCGATATATACCCAGTTGGTTAATCTTCCAACTATTTGCTTTGTTGGTTTGTGTTTTATTGTAATTGATTTATCTAATACAAATATTTGCATGGAGGTATTTTTTTTATATTAAACTGCAGTATTAATACAATTTTTCGATGCCAGAGATTTAAGATTTACATTTATTTGATTAGGTCATTGAATTCAATACACGTTACACCTTGTATTCATGTTATATAGCATACACGTTACACCTTGTATTCAGGTTATATATCATAATTCTTCTTTAAACACCATAACTGTGTATTGCATGGTGTATATCTGCAAAAATAGAATGTCTTGACATTTTAACCATTTTCTTTTTAATAATAAGCCGTATAAGAAATCAACTCATTTTATTTAAGGAAATAAGCTTAACATCGTATAGCATTGCTTTCAACGCAAACCAAATATTTTGAGTTACAACAGCTTTACTATGGCGTAGAGTTAATGCTTAAAAGTATATATTGCTTTAAAACGTAAAAAAAAACATTGCATGGGGACTCATGTGGCCGAGTGAAAAACTTGAATTTTATATCCAAAAGCATATGCACACATGTATATACCCATATAAACTAAAAAACAATCTTAGTTTAATATTTGTATCTTTATTTTACGCTTTCTATAAACGGTCATAATCATTAAACCGATATACAGCTAATTTTTGTATTCAGGATATATTTGTGTAATTTTAATGCTTATAAAAAGTGTAACGTAATGCTAGGGGTAAATATTTGTGCAACGGATCTGGTGACAGCCTTGCGAAAGGTTTTTGATCCCCATTTAGCGCGAGCAATCAAAATATCTCCTCTACCGAAATTAATCAAACACTGGTTCTACCAGGGAGAGACTCAATACGGTCGTAATAAGCATAATGTTGTGATGCAACCGAGCTAAAATAATTTCAAACAAGTATCTAAGCAGATGATATAAAGTAACATATTCGGTCTTGAAAGTACGATAAAAACCTAAAGAAAGGTTCTTAGGGTCCGTATTTATTTTACATCTGTTCACTTCTAGAAAAAATACTTTATTCAAATCACTACCAGAACCCAGCTTCTGTTGGAAAGGGGTGTCTCCTGCGTTTTGTCGCTGCTGATGACTCAATTAGTTTCGCGATGACAGTCATCCAATTTTCTCCCGCTCATTTGCCTGGCGTGCTAAACACTTCAGCTAAATTGATGGCGAAATAACAGAATTTCAAGAGCGGATTTATTCTTAAACGCATCCACTGTTTATTCCAAACAATGATATATCAATTACTTGGAATTAAGGCACGCCGGGCGTGACTTGCAGAAGACGTTCACTATTCTGTTAAGGAAAATCTACAATGCCTTCATTTGTAGCTAAATATGTTATTCCGGGCGTTATTATTTTCTTGACTGTTTCTCAATGATGGAAATTAATTGCATGGTTTTTGAATGATATTTACATAAACAAGTAAAATGTACTGGAAATTACGCAGTTTTCAATAAAGATTTTTTTTTCTGATTTCATAACCTAAATATGTCCTATTTGTCCAATCATAAGTTTTTTTTCCCGATTGCACTATCTCCAATAAACATTGTTTCCAGAAATCATATTGTAATCCGTATACAATCTTATTTACATCATATTGTTATTAACCTTTTTTTAATTCATAAAACAATTGAACAGTACCAAGCAGATCATGTAAGGAAGCTATGTACGTCGAACATTCAAACGTTACTATGAGCCTCAAAGGGGGACAACTGGGCCTAATTTATGTGCGTAAGGTGTCGTCCCAGATCAGCCTGTGCAGTCCGCAAAGGCTAATTAGGAACGACACTTTCCGCTTTTACAAAATTTGTTGTTTAATGGAAGTCTCTTCTAGTTCTCTTTTAAATTCAGTTAAAAAAGAAAATGTCGTCCCAGTTAGCCTGTGCGGGATGCACAGACAAATCTGCGACGAAACTACGCACATGTATTGAGCCCAGGTTTCCCAGCACGAGGCTCATTTCATTGTACATACTGGAACGTGTATGCCAGATGTTATCCAATACACTCGTAGCTCGATGTTTAAAATGGTTGCATTTAATTGCAAATCTAATTTCAGGCCATTGTTAATACCTCACTAGCATATATAAGTGACTGATATCATTTTATTGCCGATGAATAATACATTATACATTTCTAGCTAAGACTCATGCAATGTCAAATGTCCTCTTCCAAATTGAATGCATGTTTCAATTCTTTTTAAGACGGTATTCCTCAAAAACTGTTCATGATCATGATCATGTATACATTGATCTTTGTTTACTCTGCAATGTAATTAACATAGCATCACATATTTTATGTTAGTTTTTAAAAGGGAGTATGTGTTCGATATACCTATTTTTGTTGCTTTGATCTAAAGAATAAACCATTTTCGCACGAATAAATTGCACTTTAAAGACTGCAATAACCGGCACATATGAAGAACCGAAGAAGAGTGTGTTTTTGTTTAATATAAAATGAGCTAATATGATATGTATTATAAGGCACAATACTCAAAGTGTTTAAAACAATAATTAGGTCATTTGTCGTCGAAACTTGATATTTAAATGGCGACCTAACTCTTGGGCTTGATAATACTTTGGATCAAGGTAAAACTTCAGTTCTCTGTTGTTTTGGTCAAACATAACACTTCTTTATCCTGGCGACTTATCGTCCCAGAATACCCGTGCAGTCCGTACAGGCTTATGCGGGAGGACACGTTCCGCCTTAACTTAATTTGAGCTAAAACAAAAACGAAAAATACAATAAAAGCAAAAAGTGTTGTCCATGATAAGCATATCTGTGTATCAATTGTAAACGTTGGACATGCTTTGCAACCCCTTCTTATTTCCTTACCAGTTGCCCATAGAAAATATCAAATTGTACATGTACTCAACGAGTGGCGTCCTTTCATGCCTTAAAAAGTCGACAACGACGTTATTGCGCTATTCAATTCCAAAGGTCTCTGCATTACGACACAACCTAGAGAGAAATGCGTGAAACGCTCGTTAAGCAAATAATGGACGGCGTAAATATTAATGAGATTCCTGCAAGGATCTCTCTTCATTTAGTGCCATAAAATTGCGTTGAAACTAACGCATACTTGGACAGAAATATGTGGTGTGTTTTTTTGTAATGAGACATGTAGAGACATGTATAGTTAACCATGTAGCGTTATGATCTAAGCGCAATCCGTATTTTATAAGATTGCATTATATCACTTGATGAAGAAGTATATATATTTATTGCTCTATACATACCCTTTTTACTTTGATAGATATATTTACATAAAGCATGTTTTGTTTTATATTGCACGTCGCATGATGGGCATTGTAGAATCCTACATAGTTAAGTATAGATTATTCAAACTGATGTACATCGTTAAACAAAAAAGTAATTAAGTATTATTATAGATGTGTATGACCTTGCAATCGATATATGAACTTCAATTAAATTGTAATGTACACAACTAAACGATACGACTACACGTATATGATTGTGTTTATATTGTTAAGCACTTCCAGCATTTGAAAATTACATTACTTACGTTGGGCAAGTTTACTTAAAAATATAGTCAACATAATATATGTTGTGTTTTAGACGTCTCTAATTCAAAACATATATCAAAGCCCATTGCACGGTCAACCTACGATGCCCGAAAATGAATGCGTACTCCACCTTGTGACTTGTCGACCCGAATTTTCCAACTAAGTTTTAGGGTATATAAAACGTAATGTCACTCAAATTTTACATCGGAATTGTTCTGCCAGATGCCAGAACATGATTTTTAAGGTAAATTTATGTCGAATTAACTCGAACATTTATCGGCCATTCTGTCTGGTGACGCTATTATATAAAATTTCATTGGCCATATTTAATAGAATGCGCCATAAATATTCATATTTTGTGAGTATTCAATATATCTATATGCTGGACAATGTTATTTACCATAAATGATAGCACAGTTGGTTAAAGGACACAATATACTAAATATTTTCCCTCTATGATTCAATGTAAAAGCGACAACTTTAAGCGAAAATAAATGCAACATTTTGCACAAAGAGACCCCTATATCCATACTTTTTATTAAGGTTTATTCTAAGCTATTGTAAGCAAATTTCAAGAAAAAACTTGACACGAATCAAAATCGACTGATTTGCACCTTCTTTTTTTTTGGCCATTTTCTAGTGGAATGTAACCTTTCTCAGTGCATTTTTTACTATAGTTTCTTACTTGAGTATATTTAATGATTTTTGTAGTGAACACCTATGCTTACCCTACCAATATCTCCAAAAGATGAAACCAGAACAACAGTCTAAATGTAAAACATGACTTCGAGTTAAATATTATGATTTTTTGTAGATAGAACAGCCCTACATGACTGGATTATTTAGTATAATGTAACCTATATCGAAGTTTGCTGCCATGTATTCGTAAGGCTCCTATGTCATTACATCGATATATACCCAGTTGGTTAATCTTCCAACTATTTGCTTTGTTGGTTTGTGTTTTATTGTAATTGATTTATCTAATACAAATATTTGCATGGCGGTATTTTTTTTATATTAAACTGCAGTATTAATACAATTTTTCGATTCCATAGATTTAAGATTTACATTAATTTTATTAGGTCATTAAAATTAAATACACGTTACACCTTGTATTCAGGTTCTATAGCATAATTCTTCTCTAAACACCATAACTGTGTATTGCATGGTGTGTATCTGCAAAAATAAAATGTCTTGACATTTTAACTATTTTCTTTTTAAGCCGTTTAAGAAATCAACTTATTTTATTTAAGGAAATAAGCATAACATCGTACAGCATTGCTTTCAACGCAAACCAAATATTTTGAGTTACAACAGCTCTACTATGGCGCAGAGTTAATGCTTAAAAGTATATATTGCTTTAAAACGTAAAAAAAACATTGCATGTGGCCCAGTGAAATTCTGGAATTTTATATCCGAAGCATATGCACAAATGTATATACCCATATAAACTAAATAAAAAAATTAGTTAAATATTTGTGTATCTGTATTTTACGCTTTCTATAAACGGACATTATCATTAAACCGATATACAGCTAACTTTTGTATTCAGGATATATTTGTGAATTTTCAATGTTTATAAAAAGTGTAATGTAATGCTAGGGGTAAATATTTGTGCAACGGATCTGGTGACAGCCTTGCGAACAAAAGGTTTTTGATCCCCATTGAGCGCGAGCAATCAAAATATCTCCTCTACCGAAATTAATCAAACACTGGTTCAACCAGGAAGAGACTCAATAAGGTCGTAATAAGCATAATGTTGTGATGCAGCCGATTTTAAATAATTTCAAACAAGTATCTAAGCAGATGATATAAAGTAACATATTCGGTCTTGAAAGTACGATAAAAACCTAAAGAAAGGTTCTTAGGGTCCGTATTCCTTTCACATCTGTTCACTTCTAGAAAAAATACTTTATTCAAATCACTACCAGACACCCAGCTTCTGTTTGAAATGGGTGTCTCCTGCGTTTTGTCGCTGCTGATGACTCAATTAGTTTCGCGATGACAGTCATCCAATTTTCTCCCGCTCATTTGCCTGGCGTGCTAAACACTTCAGCTAAATTGATGGCGAAATAACGGAATTTGAAGAGCGGATTTATTCTTAAACGCACCCACTGTTTATTCCAAACAATGATATATCAATAACTTGGAATTAAGGCACGCCGGGCGTGACTTGCAGAAGACGTTCACTATTCTGTTAAGGAAAATCTACACTGCCTTCATTTGTAGCTAAATATGTTATTCCGGGCGTTATTATTTTCTTGACTGTTTCTCAATGATGGAAATTAATTGCATGATGTTTGAATGATATTTACATAAACAAGTAAAATGTACTGGAAATTACGCAGTTTCCAATGATGAAAATATTTTCTGATTTCATAACCTAAATATATCCTATTTGTCCAATCATAAGTTTTTTTCCCGATTGCACTATCTCCAATAAACATTGTTTCCAGAAATCATATTGTAATCCATATACCATCTTATTTACATCATATTGTTATTAACCTTTTTTTAATTCATAAAACAATTGAACTGTACCAAGCAGATCATGTAAGGAAGCTATGTACGTCGAACATTCAAACGTTTGTATGAGCCTCAATGGGGGACAACTGGGCTTTATTCATGTGCGTAAAGTGTCGTCCCAGATCAGCCTGTGCAGTCCGCAAAGGCTAATTAGGAACGACACTTTCCGCTTTTACGGAATTTGTTGTTTAATGGAAGTCTCTTCTAGTTCTCTTTTAAATTCAGTTAAAAAAGAAAATGTCGTCCCAGATTAGCCTGTGCGGGATGCACAGACAAATCTGCGACGAAACTACGCACATGTATTGAGCCCAGGTTTCCCAGCACGAGGCTCATTTCATTGTACATACTGAAACTTGTATGCCAGATGTTATCTAATACACTCGATTGCTCGATGTTTAAAATGGTTGCATTTAATTGCAGATCTAATTTCAGGCCATTGTTAATACCTCACCAGCATATATAAATGACTGATATCATTTTATTGCCGATGAATAATACATTATACATTTCTGGATAAGACTCATGCAATGTCAAATGTCCTCTTCCAAATTGAATGCATGTTGCAATTCCTTTTAAGACGGTATTCCTCAAAAACTGTTCATGATCATGATCATGTTTGCATTGATCTTTGTTTACTCTGCAATGTAATTAACATAGCATCACATATTTTATGATAGTTTTTAAAAGGGAGTATGTGTTCGATATACCTATCTTTGTTGCTTTGATCTAAAGAATTAACCATTTTCGCACGATAAAATTGCACTTTAAAGACTGCATTAACCGGCACATATGAAGAACCGAAGAAGAGTGTGTTTTTGTTTAATATAAAATGAGCTAATATGATATGTATTATAAGGCACAATACTCAAAGTGTTTAAAACAACAATTAGGTCATTTGTCGTTGAAACTTGATATTTAAATGGCGACCTAACTCTTGGGCTTGATAATACTTTGGGTCAAGGTAAAACTTCAGTTTCCTGTTGTTTTGGTCAAACATAACACTGCTTTATCCTGGCGACTTATCGTCCCAGATTACCCGGTGCAGTCCATACAGGCTTATGCGGGAGGACACGTTCCGCCTTAACTTAATTTGAGCTAAAACAAAAACGAAAAATACAATAAAAGCAAAAGTGTTGTCTATGATAAGCATATCTCTGTATCAATTGTAAACGTTGGACATGCTTTGCAACCCCTTCTTATTTTCTTACTAGTTGCCCATAGAAAATGTAACATTGTTCATGTACTCAACGAGCGGCATCCTTTCATGCCTTAAAAGGTCGACAACGACGTTATTGCGCTATTCAATTCCAATGGTCTCTGTATTAAGACTAAATGTAAAGAGACATGCTTGAAACGCTCGTTAAGCAAATAATGGACGGCGTAAATATTAATGAGATTCCTGTGAGGATCTCTTTATTAAGTGCTTAAAATTGCGTTGAAACTAACGCATACTTGGAAAGAAATATGTGGTGTGTTTTTTTGTAATGAGACATGTAGAGACATGTATAGTTAACCATGTAGCGTTATTATCTAAGCGCAATCCGTATTTTATAAGATTGCATGATATCACTTGATGAAGAAGTATATATATTTATTGCTCTATACATACCCTTTTTACTTTGATAGATATATTTACATAAAGCATGTTTTGTTTTATATTGCACGTCGCATGATGGGCATTGTAGAATCCTACATAGTTTAGTAAAGATTCTTCAAACTGATGTACATCGTTAAACAAAACAGTAAAGTATTATTATAGATGTGTATGATCTTGCAATTGATATATGTACTTCGATGAAATTGTAATGTACACAACTAAACTATACGATTACACGTATATGATTGTGTTCATATTGTTAAGCACTTCCAGCATTTGAAAATTACATTACTTACTTTGGGCAAGTTTACTTAAAAATATAGTCAACATAATATATGTTGTCTTTTAGACGTCTCTAATTCAAAACATATATCAAAGTCCATTGCACGGTCAACCTACGATGCCCGAAAATGAATGCGTACTCCACCTTGTGACTTGTCAACCATTATTTTCCAACTAAGTTTTAGGGTATATAAAAACGTAATGTCACTCAAATTTTACATCGGAATAGTCCTGCCAGATGCCAGAACATGATGTTTAAGGTAAATTTGTGTCGAATTAACTCGAACATTTATCGGCCATTCCGTCTGGCGACGCTATTATATAAAGTTTCATTGGTCATATTTTATAGAATGCGCCATAAATACAATTGTTTATTGGAAACTAAACATGATTTATTTATAGTTGTCTAACAATAGGTTCGTTTAGGTTCTTAAAGGGTATGAACTATACTTACATAGTAGTTTAAGCTTGTTAGATCCAATGTGATTGATTATGAATTACTTTTATTGTAGACATTAATTTATAAATAATAAACATAAATTAAACATATAAAACTGATTTTAATCCATCGTTTTTCATTATTATTACATTTAATCTTGTTTTACCACTAAACATATTATTGGTATCGCAATTAAAACATAATGTGGTGTGTCATGGATTTTTTAAACATGTATACACATATACTTTGACATGGTTTAACTTTATATTTATAGAGCGTGGTTATTGATTTATATTTGTTCACTATTTAATAACTAATAATCTCAAGCTAATAGTACAATATTATATCCGCATTGAGTATATATAACATGCCAAATTTATATTACTAACGAATATTAACATATTATTGGTAACGCAATTAAAACATAATAGGATGTGTCATGGAATATTGTTTAGTAAAGTGAAGTTTAATAACATTAAACATATATACACACACACACACATATATATATATACATACATCTCTAGGCGAGTGCACGTTTTTATCGGTGAGTT
>VMBQ01001357.1:147638-186794 GCA_007657795.1 Dreissena rostriformis
TATATATGTACTTTAACATGTTTATAGTGTCTGATTATTTATTTATATTATTTCACTATTTTATTACTAATAATCTTAAGATAATGGTACAATATTATCAGCAAAATGTATTAGTAAAATTGGTTTAATAACATATCCTTGTCGTTTACCACCCATAATGAAATCAAAAGCAGACACGTTATCTACTAACAATCTACTTACACCATGAACAAGGCTTGATGTGAGCGACAGTTAGTATTGTTTCATTTTTTGTCCCCGCTTATCTTTTAATTAACCCTCCAGAAAAACAGACGTATTTTAAATTAGTTGAAGTAATTCTGGGCAGTTCAATGTTGTTTTATCGCTTTTGTTTCCCGCAGTAATTCAGCAATACATATATATGGTTCTAGATTTGGATATGTGGATCAATGAATCATTGGACCTACTTCTATTCGCTTTGACATGCAGGTACTTAAGTAAATTATTGCTAATGAAATTAGATCTTATTCTAAAAAAAAGAGCATGTGTTTGATTATCATAACTGTGATCTTTGAAAACAGTGTATATACGGTATTAAAAGCAACGGTAAGTTTAAATGTATATCTTCATGAGGCGATATATTTATTTATGAATACATACAATGCTTCTTAATTAACAACGTTGTTTATTGCAGACAATGTCTCTGGGAATCCTAACATCCAAACTTCAGGCACTAAAAACGCTGAAGGACCATGAATACGTCCAGCGGCTCAAACAGCTAGACTACATCCAGAGTATCCAAGATGTGACTAAGAAAATAGTTCCGGACTTTGGCAGCGCGGAGGATGGGGACTACTCGCACGTGCAGGCGCGTAAATCTCGTGCACAGTTGATCAGGCTTAGCGCCGCTGTTTGTGGAATAGAATTGTGTTACGCGGCCGAAACTGCATTTGTTAGTCCAATACTTCTCAAACTCGGTGTACCTGTAGCCTTTATGACTTTAGTTTGGTGCTTAAGCCCTCTGCTCGGTTTTTTTCTTGCCCCAATTATGGGCTCACTAAGTGATCGATGCCCACTCAAACTTGGTCGTCGCCGTCCGTTTATTCTTATATTCTCCACTGGGATTATTATCGGTCTCATTCTGGTTCCAAACGGCGACAAACTGGGTACCCTTGCCGGTGACTCCGGACTTAAGGACAACGTTAACGTTTCCCTCTTTGTTGACGCCAAATTCGTGCGTAAAATAAACTCAACTAATGATCTCATTATGTTCGACAACGGCACATCCGTCATAGTGCGGTCAAATTTCAGCCCACAATGGCCTTCGCCGGATACGCTTCCACCAAAGCACATATTCGGTATACTTCTAACAATACTTGGTGTGGCGTTATTAGACTTAAACTGCGACGCATGTCAGTCGCCGTGTAGAACGTATCTGTTGGACATAAGTGTACCGGAAGACCATTCAAGGGGCCTGACGTCATTTACCGTCATGGCTGGGCTTGGCGGAAGTTTCGGGTACCTGATGGGCGGGATAGACTGGGAGGCCACGAGTTTCGGGGCGGCGTTAGGAGGTCACGTGCGGGTGGTGTTCACGGGAGTCTTGGTGATGTTCGTTGTATGCGTCTTTCTGACATTGACAAGCTTTAAAGAGATTCCGTTAAAGGAACTTGGAAATACAAACGAGCACGCTCAGAAACGCGTCAAGACCGTAAAAAAGGCGAAATATAGGAAGTTCGAGAACGAAAGTTCCGAGGAAGAAACCGACGTAAACGAAACTAAAGAAAACGTTGCGTCGTATGGAACATTGAACGAGCGAAAAGCTACTAGTGCGATTGGTCCGAAAGCTGAAAGTGTAAATGGTATTAAACCGGATTCCAATAAATCCAGTACGGATACTGTCCTCACAAAAGACAATTCCAATACAAAAGATGAGACAATGACGATGCATGAGATGAACATGATGCACAAACAGTCTTCCATTAACATTGAAAGTCTACTTAAAGAAGTGCCGCTGAAGACCTACTTGCGATCAATTGTCAGACTGCCAAGGTCCATGGTAATCCTGTGCGTCACGAATCTCTTCTGTTGGATGTCTCTGGTCTGTTACTCTCTCTACTTCACCGACTTCGTGGGGCAGTCGGTGTTTCACGGAAACCCCCGAGCGCCTAAGGGCAGTCCCGAACATGATCTCTACGACGAAGGTGTCCGACTAGGCTCATTCGGAATGTCTCTGTACTCACTGTCGTGCGCTATCTACTCGATGGCTGTCGAATATCTTGTGGACAGATTTAGTAAGTTTCGCATTTTGTACCGTTCTTTAACGTTAATTTTACATCCCCATGGACCATTCTGTTAAACCGTCATATAAACAAATTGAACGAATATATACAACCATAAACAATCTAATTATTAAGATTTACATTTTTATTGAACCGTTCAGGACAAAGCAAATTGCAGAATTATATATATATATAATTAATCTTATATATAATAAGTATCGATAACTAAATTTTGATCACTGGGACAATGCTGCCACACGTCTTCAGATGTTTTCCCTTTTCGACTTTGACAATTCACAGCTGCGAGGCCAGTCTATGTGTGCGGCCAGTTGGTCTACACGGTTGGCATGGTGATCTTGGCCGCGACGCGCCACCCAGCGGCCGTCATCCTTTTGTCCCCGTGCGCGGGGATCATGTACGCTACCCTGTTCACGATGCCATACCTGCTGGTCGCCCGCTACCACACCAACGGACAGGTACGAGACTTGCAATGACCAAACATGGGTATTGGAGCCTCGCTCTGGGAAAACGAGCCAAAATATATGTGAACAAAGTGTCGTTCTTTTGATAAGCCTTTGCAGTCCGCACAGGCTCATCAGGGACGACACTTTCCGCATAAACTGGAGTTTCGCTAAGAAAGAACTTCCTTAAAACGAAAAAATACTAAACAAGCGGAAAGTGTCGTCCCTGATAAGCTTGTGAGGACTGCAATTTGGCTTCTACAGACAATAGTCTTCGAAGAGTCAGTATTTGGTGTACCACAAGTCTTTCGTCAGTATATCAAGAACATAAATATATTCGATATTATTACTATAAAAACAATGCCGCAAAACATAACTTTGCTGTTGAAGGTAACAACTTTCTTGGCATCGATCACCTGGTCTGTTTTGCTTTGCGAAAAAGCTAACCCATGGATTATTAAAACAAAGATTATGTACTACTTTCTTGAATTGTTTCGATACCCGCGGATGGAGCATTACATAGTCCAAATCACATTATATTCCACTCATAAAAACCTAATTGTTTCCCACTGAAAAAGAAGTTTAAGGTTTATTTTCTTCTTCAATATGTTCATACCAATACCTTGATCTATGGCATCAACAGTTGGGAGATTACATGCATCATTACGTGTTCTAGCATTCAAATGTCTCCAATCTATGCAAAAACGGAGAGATCCATCACGCTTTTGGACTAAAATAACATTGGAGCTAAACGGAGACTCAGGCTCTCTTATATGGCATCATCTCTCTGACTGACCTCTTCATACATGCCTGGAGATATCCGTCTGTAAGACTGTTTAAATGCTGTCGCATCCTCTAAAACAATTTTATGTGTTAGAAGATTAGTCCAGCCTATACATGTCGAAGAAATACATGAGACCAATTGCCCAAAACCTTTTCCCTCAGAATTCGATAAGGGTTAAGATTGGCAGTGTCGTTTTTAATACCAATGTCATTGGTAAAATCAGCTGACTGACTTTTCTGTTCCTCATTCTGCTGAAATGAAGAAGACAGATTATCCACTACTTCTACTTCAGAAATCTGACACATTTCTGATTTGGGATTACACACAAAGGGTTTCCCAATCATATTTCACACTTTTACAGAAAATTGACAACTATTTCCATGATGTTGTAATTTCATTACTCCATGACAAAAAGAGTAATGCACAGAGGGATTAAAATGTTATGTTACAACCTGAAAATAGCATGGTTTATACCCATGGCTAGTTGCAGTCTCAAAAGGACCTAATTTGACTGGTTTATTTATGCATAGATTAGCTGAAAATGAAGCCACATTCATTTATGCAAAGACCATGTCCCATTCTTTAAGTATAGCTGTACTGTAATCCTGAAAAATGTCGAACCAGCCGAATGACATTTGTTCCAATGATGGTAGGGTAGCCTCTATTAAAAGAGTTTCCCGTGACCTTCAGTATGGGAACATGAAAGAAAAAAACATTTGGAATTAAAGGGACAGCCACCGTGCCCTCAATATAGCAAGTGAATTATATGGCAGACCCATCTGCAGTTGACAGTTGCAATCCTAAGGTGTCTAATGTTAAATGTTCTGGTGTATCAGTCAATGATTGCAAAAATGAGTCTGATCTAGTGGTTACTTGAGAACCTTTACCAATCAAAGCATGTATGGGCTGTTCATTTATTAATGCTTTGCCCTGGTTAGACTCTCCAACTAACCTTGAATGTAAAGTATGTTTGTTAATTTTACTAGCCACTGTTTGGCCTGCAACAAAGGCAATCATACTTTTGGGTCCATCTTTTATAAGTTTGTTTGGGATGGTTATTTTTGTAATAACTCCTACCACGACCTCTACCTGCATAGTAAGGTGTCTGTTAGTTTGGTTTTTGCTGTGGATTCCTATTGTCTGGCAAAACAGATAGCACTCGGTCCGATCTTTGGGTAAGAGTGTTTTACTTTAATCTACCCTTAACTCAAGAGATTTCAAGTCTGGCTGTCATAAATATCGCAAATCTATCTCAAAATCTAATTATTCGGAGACGCGTGTCTCGCATTCACGACATGTTATTACGAGTCTAAGGTCCTCTTTTAGAAAATATGAAGTCGCTGGTTTGCGTCTTACTGAGACCATAATAATTTAATCTGCGTAGTAAAGTACTGCTATGTAACGATTCCTTAAATATTTTCTGAACACGCATGTAATCATTAAGTTGTGAACTTGTTTGTAAGTTAAAATACGTTTAATAGTTTAGACTAATTTGAACATTATTTATCGCTATAAACGCAAATTACCATCAATTGATCGATTCATTGAAAAAGAGTCACAACTTTATTAATCTCTGAAGTTAATTAATTTCTTCCGACGCTTTTTAATGTTTCAGTTCGGAGAGTCCCCGGGCACGGAGGCGGTCCGCGGACTGGGCACTGACGTGGCGCTGGTGAGCAGCATGGTGTTCCTGGCGCAGTTCCTGCTCTCACTCTTCATGGGCGCCCTCGTGCACCTGGCGGGAAGCACCGTCACCATAGTGATCGCCGCCTCCGTCCTCAGTTTTTGTGGCGCCGTGTGCGCAACACAGGTCACTTACCTCGACCTTTGAACTATGACGTCAAATATTGTGTGTTTCAACCTTTGAATTATGACGTCAAATATATTTTTTTTCAACCTTTGAACGATTATGTCAAAGATTGTGTTGTTGTTCTTTTCAGTATACTATTCATACGAGCAGGTATATGAACGTAGATTAGATAAGATGCCTAGACCTTTCAACTCCGTGAATGTCATCGATCGAGTTGTTCTTACTAGCCTTTTACTAGAACGAAGAATTGACGGAGCGAGCGCGGCGAAGCGAGCAACTTCATACAATAAGATTAAACTTAATTATTTTGGTCTAACTTACTTAGCTTAGAATCTAAATTTTGTTTATAATATGATGAAACTATTGCTTTAGTGCTTTACTTAATGGGTGCGAGTTCATTGGATTTAAAATGTAGGTTATTATAGAATATGCGTGACAGAAAACAGCACGTGTTTTACTAACGCATCAACATTTTTTACTTTTGAGAAATGAAAACAAGTATTTGTTTCCTACAAGCAAATTTGATTGAATAAGTTTGAGAAAATGTCTCTTAAACAATAAGATACAACGCGTTTAAAATACGAAACATATATTTGTCACGGCTTGAAATGAATAGCGGAGCAGTATTCATAATTAGCGAGTTTATATAATTGTTAGTGTTATACAAATACTTTTAAATCATGTCAATGCATTATTATGTTGATAATTGCATTTTTCAACAACACAAAAGCCATTTACCATACTGTTCACACTAGCGGTTTAAATTATAGGATGCGAAGTATACTCGTGGTTTAATTATTGTGTGCAAATACGTCTTGCGGTTCAATAATAATTATGATATGTGGCGTGTTCTGAGGAAACTGGGCAAAATGCTTGTGCGTAAATTGTCATCCCAGATTAGCCTGTGCAGTCCGCACAGGCTAATCAGGGACGCCAATTTCCGCTGTCATGGAATTTTTCGTTTAAATGATGTCTCTTCTTAGCGAAAATCTAGCTTAGGCGGAAATTGTCGTCCCGGATTAGCCTGTGCGGACTGCACAGGCTAATCTGGGATGACACTTTACGCACAAGCATTTTGCCCAGTTTTCTCAGAACACGCCACATATAATGAAACTGATACTCGCAGAGCAATGATATGGTGAACATGATACCCGAGGTTTTATGATATGGTAAATATAATGCGGTTTTAATGATTTGATGTAAATGATAATCGTGGTTTAAAGATATGGTGCAAATGAAACACGCGGCTGAAATTATACGAACAAAATATACTCGCGGTTCAATGATATGGTGAAAATGATACTCGGATGTAAATGATATGGTGAAAATGATACTTGTGGTTTAATGCTATGACGAAAATGATACTCGCTGTTTAACGATATGGCGACAAATTATACTCGCCGTTTAATACTATGGTTAAAATGATACTCGCGGTTTTAATGATACTCGTGGCTTAACTTATATGGGGCAAATGATGCAAATGTCGTTAGCATATTATGTATGTCATTCTTTTGTTAATGATGTAGTCTCCAAACTGAGAAATGTAAATAATTACATTAAAGTTAACGAAATAAAATTTTAAAATGTTTTTTATACTTATATGTTTAAACAGAGAGGTTTAATGGACATGGTTTCCGCCATTTAAGCGAGCGTTGTAAGTTTGTTCGGTGAACTTTTGAAGGATTGTTCCTTTACAAACTTGTTAATGGTGTATATGTACATATTTCGGCTGTTAAAAAGCATAAATTATAAGACCTGTTTGTTTGGCCCTTTCTATGTTTCTATATTGATGTCATATTTGTCGGTATTATATATATCCATATGGTGGACAAATCTTTCAAATGAGCCGCGCTCTGTGAAAAAGGGGTTTAATGCATAAACATAAAGTGTCGTCCCAGATAAGCCTGTGCAGTTCGCACAGGCTAATCAGGGATAATACATTCCGCTTGTATGATAATTTTCGTTTAAAGAAAGTATCTTCTTGGCAAAAATCTAGATAAGGCGGAAAGTGTCTTCCCTGAATAGCCTGTGCGGACTGCATAGGGTAATCTATGACGAGACTTTACGCATATGCATTAAACCCCAGTTTAAAAGAGCGAGGCTCAACAGTATTCACTTGTAGAATAAATGTATTGTTTTCAAATCACTATCAGACACCCAGCGTCTGCTGGAAATGGTCGGCTCCTACGTTGTGTCGCCGCTGATGACTCAATTAGTTTCGCGGTGACAGTCTTCCAATTTTGTCCCGCTCATTTGCCCGGCATGCTAAACACTTCAGTCAAATTGATGGCGAAATAACGGAATTTCAAGAGCGGATGTATTCTTAAGCGCATCAAGTGTTTATGCCCCACAATGATATAACAATTACTTGGAATTAAGGCACACCGGGCGTGAATTGCAGTAGACGTTCACTATTATGTTAAGGAAAATCAACACTGCCTCCATTTGTAGCAAACTATTTTATTTCGGGCGTTATTGTTTTTGTATCAGTTTCTTTATGATGAATATGAAATTGCATAGTATTTGCTTGGTACTTCATATAAAAGTAAAATGTACTAGACATGACACAGTTGTCCGTATTATAAATAGGTTCTGATTCAGATTTACCCGCATATAACCGCATATTTATACTTGCCATTCACATTGTTACTGGTTGCACTTTGTCCAATAATAAATATTTCCAGAAATCAAACTCTGTACCGTATATAAACCTAATTTCATCAAATTGTTAATTATCCGCTCGTAACTTATAACATAATAAATTGTACCAAAGAGATACTTACATAAAGCTGTAAACGTTTAACTTTATGCGACAGGCGAACGTTAATTTCACTGTACGAACTAATAAATGTATGCCTGATTTTATCTTATGCACTCGATTGCAAGATGTTTAAATGAGTAACATCTAATTGCAGATCCATCTTATTACAGACCATTCTTTGTACCTCATTATCAAATAAATGTAATCAGGAACGACTGATCATGCAACGAAACGATTAAATGACGATTTCGTTTTGTAGCCAATTAAAAATGCATTATACATTTGCAAATATGACGTCATCCTTTTCAAACCATCAATGCATTTTGCAAATCCTTTTAAGATGGTGTGCCTCAAATACTGTTCATGATGATGCTCATATTTGCAAATATCTCTGTTTACACTGCAATGTAATTAATTAAGCATCACATACTGTATGATTATAATCGGGAGTGTGTGTTCATGATTAATATATGTTCGTTGCTTTGATCTGAAGAAATTATACATTCACGCTCGATTGATTTTTACGTTATAGACTGTAATTACATGTACGTGTATTTGGAAAGTAATTATCGGCGACGATTATTTTTTCGTGTGAAGCATTTTGCAATTTCGCCTTAGATGCAAACAACAAACATTAACAACTAGCTGGCACAAGATTGTATATAGAAAAGCCGAAGAAGAATGTAATTAAGAGTGTTTGTTTCATTTTAAATGAGATTCAATGATACGAGCAACTTTTACACTGAGCACAATTCTCAATACTTACATATATCTCCCATTTGAAAGGTTTCAAAACATGTTTCAAAATAAATGATAACAATATACCTGTCTGTTACACATCATATTGATCGAATTTTTAAGTATCGTTGTTTATCCAAATCATATTTCAAATACAAACGAAGGCATACTGTAAAGTTATTAAGATTAACATTATTGCAATATGATTTTGCATAATTATGCATGTACTAGTTTTGTTAAAGTATAAGGCATTTTGTCTTTTAAACTTCTAAAGTGTATAGTCAATAAAAACACATCTACTAACGAACACCGGCATCCAATATAAGCTTATCTTTGTATCTATTGTAAACTTTGGACATGCTTTGCAACATGACTGCGATGTCAATCTTATTTCCTAAGCAGCACATAGAACAGTGTACATGTACTCAACGAGCGGCATTCTTTCATGCCTTAAAATGTCGACCGCGGCATTGTGGCGCTTTTCAATTCCAATGGTCTCTCCAATAAGACCAAAACTAGAGAGAAATGCTTGAAACGCTCGTTAAGCAAATAATGAACGGCGTAAATATTAATGAGAATTCTGAGAGGATCTCTTAATTTAGTGCTATAAAAGTTGCGTTGAAACTAACGCGTAATTGGAACAAAATCCGTGGCGTGATTTTATTTTATATAATGTATAGTTATGCCAGAAGCTACATTCACATTTTAATCGTAGAGAAAACCGTTGTTGATACCATTGCATTAAAACACAAGATAAAGAAGTTTCTATATTTATTTCTCTATACATGCGCTTTTTACTTTGATAGATATATTTTCATTAAGCATGTTTTGTTATAAATTGCACGTCAGACGACGTGCATTGTAAAATCCTAAGAAGTTCAGTATAAATTATTTAAAGTGGTGTATAACATTAATAAAATAAAAGGTAATGCAGTGTAATTATGGCTTTTTATGACTTTTCAATCGATGTCCGTACCTCGATGAAATTGTAATGTACACAACCTCGGAATAGTAGTTCATGTATATGATTTGTTTTTGTTAAGCACTTCCAACATTTGATAATTAAATTACGATATCTGTGTAAGCTTACTTAAACATTTAGTCTACATAATATATTTTGTCTTTAAGTGGTCATTTAACTCATGTATAAACGACCATTGCAAGGTCAACCTGCGATGCCCAACTTGAATGCGTACTCCACTCTCTGCAACTTGTCAACTCAGTTTTATAGTCTATAAAACGTTCTATTCCCCATATGTTACTTCGGAATGGTCATGCCAGATGCATGCACATGATTCTTAAAGTAAATTAATCTCGAATAAACTCGAACATACATCGGCCGCTCCGTCTGTCGAGGCTATATATAAAGTTTCATAAGCCATATTTTATAGCATGCGCCCTAAAAAGAGTTGTTCATTGGAAACTCTGCATGCTTTATTTATAGTATAACAAAAGGTTCGTTTAGGTCTTAAATTGGAACAAACTATACTCACATAGCAGTGAAAGCGTGTTAAATCAAATGTGATTGATAATGAATAACTTGTATTGTTGACATATTTTATAACATCAATTATACATAGTAAATGGAGTTTAACCCGTATGCGATAATTTGTTTTTAATTATTATTGCATCCATTCTTTTTCACCAATTAAAAGTTATTAGTAACGCAATAAAACATTATGTTATTGTAAAAGAAATATTTTTTTATAAACACAAAATAGTTTATTAACATTAAACATATATACAAATACTATACGAAAATTAAAGTGTTTGATTATTGATTATTATTAATGTACAATTATATTACTAATAATCTAAAGGTAATGGTACAATATTTAATCCGCATTCAGTATATTTTCCATGTCAAAGTTAGATCACTATCAACTATTAAATAGCGAAATTAATTAGTAAAATTGGTTTAATAACATATCCTTGTCGTTTACCGCCTATAATGAAATTAAAAGCAGACACGTTATCCACGAACAATCTATAAACAATCTACTAACAGGATGAACAAGGTTTGTATGATAGAAATGCAATACTGCTGCAGCTTCTGGGGTTTCACTTCTTTATATTGATGTGAGCGACAGTTAGTATTGTTTCATTGTTGTCCCCGCTTATCTTTTAATTAATCCTTCAGAAAAATAGACGTATTTTATATAAGTTGAAGTAATTCTGGGCAATTAAATTTTGTTTCATCGCTTTTATTTGTGGTTCTTGATTAGGGTTTAAGGATCAATGAATCCTTTGACCTGCTTCAATTCGCTTTGACATGCACGTACTTGGGTGATTTATTGCTAATCAAATTGGCTCTTATTCTACAAAACAACAACATACGCAACATATTATCGACAAAAAAAAACAGCAATCATTACCAATTAACAAAAACAACAACACTATGAGTATGTCTTTTCTAATCTGGATAGCGTTTAAGAGTTATTTAATAATTATCTTTGCGTTAGTAACATATACCTTTTATGGTGCAATAATGTACATATGTTTATTTATGTCTAATGTGTCCTAAGGCTTGAGTAAGTTTGATATGCATCGATATCTCCATATACTGCAATATCAATTAACATCGATAACTTTTGAATCATTTGTGCGTGGTAATTTGATAATCTTTATTGAAGTTTTGCGATTCTAAATGTAGAGAAATACTGAGCATATGTTTATGGTCATACGGTGATCATTGATAACAGTGTTATATACAGGATTGTTAACCAACGGTCAGTTGAACGGTATATCTTCATGGAACGATATCTTAAAGTGACCTTTTTAAAGATTGTGGCATGTATTAAAGTTTGTCATTAAATTCATTAAATTGATAAATATAAACATTAGAACTAAATAGCTCAAGTAAAAAAAGAATACAATTAAAGAAAGAAAAAAATAGTAATCCTCAAATGGGCTCGAACCCCTGACCCTGGAGTAAAAGTCTAGAACTTAAACCACTCGGCCATCCGTGCTCATACAGTAAGTGGTGTATACATTATATAACCGATCCTCGTAGTATCACAAAATATAACGATAACAACAGAGCTCTTCATTTAATCGTTTCGCGTTTGTAACGCTTAATAATCTGCAGGTTTTTTTATCGTCGAAATATGATTAATGGATATGTTATGGCATGGTAAATGTTCAGTATTACTGTTACCTCGCAAATATAACTACAACGCACCTTTGCGAATATGAAACTTTTGTTTTCAATGTTGACAATCTACAAAATCGTTAAAAGGTCCCTTTAACCCTTTAACGAATTTCGAACTACAATGCTTTATAATCAACAACGTTGTTTATTGCAGATAATGTCTCTGGGAATCCTTACGTCCACATTTTAGGCACTACACTTCCTGAAATACCACGAATACGTCCAGCGACTCAAACAGCTGGACTACATCCAGAGTATCCAAGATGTGACCAAGAAAATAGTGCCCGACTTTGGCAGTTTTGTGGGATAGAGCTGTGTGACGCGGCCGAGACTGCATGTGTTAGTCCAATATATCTAAAACTCGGTGTAACCGTAGCCTTCATGACTTTGGTACCCCTGTTCTTTTTTTTGTCCCAATTATTGGCTCACTTAGTGATCGATGCCCACTCAAACGTGGCCATTGCCGTCCGTTTATTCTTATATTTTCCACGGGTATTATACTCGGTCTAATTTTGGTTCCAAACGGCGACAAACTCGGCACACTTGCCGGTGACTCCGGACTAAAAGGCAACATTAATGCATCCCTTTTTGTTAACGCCAAATTCGTCCTTAAAATAAACCCAACCAATGATTTCATTATGTTCGAAAACGGCACATCCGCTATAGTGCGGTCCAATTTCAGCCCGCAATCGCCTTCGCCAGACACGCTTCCACCGCGGCATGTTTTCGGTATACTTCTAACAATTTTTGGAGTGGCGTTATTAGATTGTAACTGCGACGCATGTCAGTCGCCATGCAGGACGTATCTGTTGGACATAAGCGTACCGGAAGACCATTCAAGGGGCCTGACGTCATTCAACGCCATGGCTGGGCTTTGCGGAAGTTTCGGGTACCTGATGGGTGGGATAGACTGGGAGGCTACGAATTTCGGTACAGCGTTAGGGGGTCACGTGCGGGTGGTGTTCACGGGAGTCCTGGTGGTGTTTGTTGTTTACGTCATTCTTACCTGGACAAGCTTTAAAGAGATTCCGTTAAAGGAACTTGGAAATACAAAGGAGCACGTTCAGAAACGCGTGAAGATCGTTGAAATATAGTAAGTTCGAGAACGAAAGTTCCGAGGAAGAAACCGATGTAAATGAAACTAAAGAAACCGTTGCGTCGTATGGAACATTGGACGAGCTTAGAGAGACTAATGAGATTGGTTCGAAAGCTGAAAATGTCAACGGTATCAAACCTTATTCTAATACATTCAGTGAAGATACCGTCCTCACAAACGACAATTCAAATACGAAGGATGAGGCAATTCTGATGCATGAGATGAACATGTTGCACAATCAGTCTTCCATAAACATTGAACGCCTACTGGAAGACGTTCCACTGAAGACGTACTTGAGATCGATTGTCAGACTACCAAAGTCCATGGTTATCTTGTGCGTCACGAATCTCTTCTGCTGGATGTCTCTGGTCTGTTATTTGCTCTACTTCACAGACTTCGTGGGGCAGTCACGACAGTCACAATCCTATAGTTATCTGTTAAAACCATTAATTGTATTGTATTGGGGGTATGGTCCCTTTGGTTACTAATAAAACAAATACAGTGTACCAAAGACATTCTGAAAGGAAGCTGTGTACGTTGAACTTCATTCGACAGGAGAACGTTAATATCATTGTACGAACTGATACATGTATGCCATATTTTATTCAAATAAACTCGATTGCAAGATGCTCAAAAGAGTGGCATCTAATGACAGATCCATCTGATTACAGACCATTGTTTATACCTCCTTATAAAGTAAATTTGATCACGAAAGATAAAGTAGACAACAAAACTATTCAATGACGTTATCATTTTGTTGTCAATTAAAAATACATAACACATATCCAGATAAGACCCAAGCGATGTCATATAGCCCGTTCAAAATTTAATGCATGTTGCAATTCCTTTTAAGATGGTGTTCCTGTTCATTTACATAGCATTATGTGTGTGCGNTTAATTTTAAATGTAATTATCGGCAACAATTAATTATTTGTTTGAAGCATCTTACAATTTCGCCTTTGATACAAATATTTCCTAACCTTTTAGCGCATAGAACATTTAACATTGTACATGTACTCAACGAGCGGCATTCTTTCATGCCTTAAAAGGTCGAAAACGACGTTATTGCGCTATTCAATTCCAATGGTCTCTGCATTACGACACAACCTAGAGAGAAATGCTTGAAACGCACGTTAAGCAAATAATGGACGGCGGAAATATTAATGAATTTTCGAGAGGATCTCTAAATTTAGTGCCATAAAAATCCCGTTGCAACAAACGCGTGATTAGAAATAAATCTGTAGTGTGTTTTCATGTTTTATATAATGAGACATGTAGAGACATGAATGGTTATGAATGTAGCTAGATTCACGTTTTAGTATTAGGGCAATATTTAATTGATACGATTGTATTAAAACACTTGATTAAGATCTTGTATGTATGTATTTCTCTCTCATGCAGTTTTTACGTTGATAGATATATTTTTAGTAAGCGTGTTTTGTTTTATATTGCATTTTATGCATTGTGAAAACCGAAAAAGTTCATGATAAATTATTAAAAATGGTGTATATCGTTTAACGCATATAAAGTAATGCAGTGTAATTTTAGTTTTTTTATGACCTTTCAATACATGTCCGGACTTCGATGAAATTGTAATGTACACAACTACGCGATACTATTACCTGCATACGAACTATACTTGTATTCATTTTGTTAACCCCTTCTAGCATTTAATAAATTACGTTATTTGTGTTAGCCAATTTACAAATATGGTCTACATAATATACTTCGTCTTTTAGAAATAAAACATATGTCCACGACCATTGCTAAGTCAGCCTACTATATCGCAAATTGAATGTATACTACACGACGTGTCAACACGAATTCAACTCAGTTTTAAAGTCTTTTAGTAGGGTCAATATACACTTTGGCCCCCAAAACATTGCTACAAAAGGTATTTTGAGTGATCCTGGTAGGGAGGAAGGTACTTAATTACATATCAAATATTTACCCAAATTGGACTTCCGGAAAGTAGTTGTTTTTCAAGATGGCCACCAAGATGGCCGCTAAAACCTATTTATGATCATAACTATGTAAGTATCCACTGCAATTTGATGATTTTTGTATCTAAACAAAGGTTTTAGGGGTCAAAGAATACATTAAGATCAGCAGGCATAGTGTAAGTTTATTCCATTACGCAAAAAACCAACATCGCGTCCAAAATGTCCGCCAAGATGGCCGCCCAAACCTTCTTTTGATAATAACTATTTAGGTATCCACTCAAATTTGCTGATTTTGGTGTCTATACCTTCGTTTAAGTGGTCAAAGAACACATTAAGATCATCAGACAGTGTACATTTATTAAATTACACAGAAATCTAACATTGCGTCCAAAATGACCGCCAAGATGACCGCCTAAACCTTCTTATGGTAATAACTATATATGTATCCACTTAAATTTGTTGATTTTGGTGCCTATACATAGGTTTCAGGGGGCAACGAACACAATAAGATAATTAACAATAATGTTTGTCTATTACGCCTTAATACAAATTCAACATGGCGTCCAAACACAAAGACCACAAGTGCATAACTACTGACTCAAACGTGATGATTGAAAATAAGCCATTGTAATGTCAGTCCAATATGTTTTTCAACTTCGCACTACCAAGCGACAAACGTGTCAGTGTAATTTGACTAAACATTGGTCTGGACATTATTGTCTGATTGTCCTTCTGAGTAATGATGGAGCCAGATGAGCAAATCTGTATCCTCGTCCACCAACGTTGTGGTGCTATGACGGGATTGTTCCACTGTTGCTTTAACAATATTAACGTCTGAATCCTCTGGTGACAGAACGACAGTACATTCCTTTTCAGTTAGGGTTGTGCTGATCAGAGCAATCATGCCTGTCTTTTTTTGTAACGAGACAAAAAGTCGTCCTTTTTGCATGATCATTATGTTTCTTTGTTGAAACTCACAATAGGGTTCACGTTTTTTCCTCGTCTCTGGTGTGTGTTGTCTTTTGAAAGAACGACCGTCTTCGTAACCATCGAACACAATTGTAGCTTGTCCTTAATGCCTTACAGTGAAATCTGCATAAGACCGGACTATTGCGTGATATGTGTCGCCCTTTTCCATGGTAAACGATGGACAAAAAGAGCCACCATCAAGCACGTTACGATCTGTTTTAGGAATACCGTTCATCAAAGTCTTGCTTGATGCGTCTGAAGCATGATCTCTAATTGCCTTAGCGATTTAAGGCTTGTTTGCTTTAACAAGTATGTTCTTCGCTTCAAAGAGTGCAGGAGGATGGGGGCTCAGTTCATACGCCAGTATGTCTTCAAGGGAAGGATATCCCTATGTTGACACTACCAGGTAACGTATGACCAGAAGGGCAGGATCAATAGGACGGTCAGAAGCAATCTTAACAGCTGAATTTTTTCCAAGAATTTGGGCTATGCCTTTTCTCTTGAATTTATAAGCAAAGACCGACTTTACTTTGATATATCTTATGATCTTGTTACCATCCGTCTTAAAAGCATGAACATTCATTTCTGACCCAGACACTATCCCAATGTTTCTAAGAGTAGGATCAGCTGTGTTGGATGAGCAAGCTGTATTATTTGACTGTATTTCTTCGAAGTCAGAAGCATATTTAGATGCGCGCCTCAGTTGAGTCTTGTAATGTGGACTTAAGTAGTAAAGGTCAGGTCTGTACAATCATGCATCGCACTATTGTACTCGGATTAACAGGTGCAGATAGGTTACAACGACTTTGCATTTCCTCGGTAATCCCAATGCCGCGAGTCAGACCACCTGTGCTCTTTAGAGACCTAATCAATGTTTGCTCAATGACAAGATCGCTACTTAGCCGAGCCAGCACTGATTGCTCCTATAAACAACATGAAAACCATCAACAAACTTTCGATAAACGTCTGGGTGCGTTTCTTTAAGGTTGCTCATTTGGCGCAGATAATGAAAAGCAGATCGCAGGTATTTAAAGTGCACGTCTGCAGCAAAGACGGATAGACAATCGAACACTGCCTGCAAATGCATCAGCCAACACCCTGTACGATCGGCCTTGATCAACATCATTGCCAGGCTAACCATACGCTAATCATTCGGCCATACTTGGCTTGTCTTTGAGGTATGGGCAAGTTCATTTTTTCTTCTTCTCTGTAACCGTCTCGAGTTTGATCAAAATCTCAGAACATGTAGCATCTGCCAGCGTCGTCTCGCCCCTAAGAAGGAAAGAGTACACTTCCTCGGCTTGACCTAGCAGTATCTTAATCTCGGGATCTTCCTGGGTCATTTCGACTATAAACTGGCTGTGTAGGATCTTGCCATCAAGTTAATGGTCCCACAAAGCTCTCTGGATAGGTTTCCCTGTCATAATGTGCACACTTGCATTTGCCCCATATACAGTATCAAGTATATATTTTTGAGAACGATGCCTTCCATGAGAGATCTNGAGGGAGACATATAGACAGATAGTTTATTAAAGTCTAATTTATGTACATACAATTGTATAAATGATTAAACATGAGTCATTTAATAAAATATAATATAAGAGAGTTTAGTTTACATATATAAAATAAAATGTACAAAACCACTCAATTTGAGTTACAAGAGACTATGGACAGATATACCTTTATATAAACATCATTAAAATATTTCAAAGGTACAAATAGGTAAAAGTGTAAATATACAAAGATTAGCAGTTAGTTTTCTAATGTATAACACTCCAGCAGCAATCAGTATGATCATAATTGGTAGATACTCTAGAGGCAATACAAAACAAAAACTGTGAATACATTAAGCAGAACTTATTGGGTCCTTATAACAATCGTTTCAACTCATTAACCACATTTAGTTAAAGTTGTGGGTTAAACATTATATACTGTATCTGTGCGTATTTGGAAGTTAATGGGGTGCATCTGTGCCTTCGGCTGCATTAATTATCTACCTTATATCAGGTATACCTGTCTATAAAGCCAAATGAAGCAAAAGTAACTAACGGTCCTCTGACTTTTTGCAATTATCTGCCAGGTTTAATGACTGTCATCTGGTTATAAACGCACTAATGCAATATGTTCACGGTCCAACGCAAATAAAAAGATTTTTGATAAAATGCAAATTGGCCAAAAATTTAGATTCATTTATATTAGGGGAAAATCTCCGAATCAGCAAAATTAACCTTCAAGTTGTGTCTTGTAGTCACACTTGGTCAGTCTATTTGTGACTTGTAGTCACAATAGTTCAAGGTTAAAACCCAAAGGCAGTGTCCGTAAGGGTAAAATACTTTTTGTGTAGTCATTATTTTACTTACAATACACAAACGTATGCATAGTAAATGGATTTTAATCCGTATGTGATTATGTGCTTTGCTTTTAGGGGGATTTAAACCACCCGAGCAATAATAGAAGAATAACACTGTTAAGTACCATAGGAGAATTTTTAGTAACATAATTAATAGGCGATTGAACATTAGGAGCGAAAAATATAACGTGAACATAGAAGATCATGCCGGATACCGAAAAGGTATGGGAACTGTTGATAATACTTTTATTCTGCAGGGTATAATAAAGCATGTTTTGAATAAAAAAAAAACAACTGTACACAGCATGTGTCGACTTAACAAAGGTATTGACTTTATAGTTAGAGATATCATATTGTATAAATTAATACAGTAAGGGGTACGAGGCAAAATGTTTAATATATTAAGATTGATGTAAAATGTTATGTTTATCGGAAATAACATTTAATAATGAAATCAGTAATGATTCGTTGACATGATATTTGTGAGTAAGACAACATGAATCTGTATCGCAATTTTTGATTTCGATGTACACGTATGTAAATGATATGCTGGAACATTTGATGCTAAATAAGTTTGAAGGAGTTAATCTTAGTATCATGTTACAATTGTTTTTATTGTTATATGCTGATGATATTGTAATATTTGCGAAATCGGAAGCTGGACTGCAAATCGAATGAGATTTAAAAGAGCAATATTGTGCTGAATTTAAATTATGTGTTAATGTGAATAAAACAAAAATACTGATTTTTAAAAAAGGCGGACAGAACAGACGAAATATATAATTTTATAACAAATGACACATTGTAGAAATAGTGAATAGTTTAACATACCTAGGTATAATATATACCACTGGTGGGTTTATTTTTTCATTAACATATTGCACACTTTCATGACAGGCTCTTAAAGCAATATACAAGCTGAAATCAAATTTAGTTAAATACCCAGATATATCTGTAAATCATAGGCTCGAGCTTTTGAATAAATTTTTTGAACCTATTCTAAGCTATGGTTGTGAAGCATGGGAGTTAAATAATAGTGTTCAGATTGAAGGAATACAAATAGGTGTGAGGTTGCAAACATAAAATTATTTCGTTTATGGAGAACTTGGACGTGTTCCGTTAATAAATAAACGTATCGTTATTGTTTTAACGCACTGGTTTAAAATATTACAATCTGATGATGTCAAGTACATAACAATCGTTTATGACATGTTATAACATGAACATGGTCATGATATATACACAGAACAAAAATGTGTTATTGTTAATCGAATATTGTTTTATACATTTTTTTTCTAATATTAAACATATAGACATGTATTAGTGTTAAACCTTATAATTATATTGATTGATTATTAATTAATATTATTTTAATATTGTACCTTTAATAATATTAGGAAAATGGTACATTATTAAATCTGCATTAAGTAAATATTTTATGTCCAGTTAAGATCACTATCATATATTAAATATAAACAATAATAAGTAAATTTGGTTTAATAACATATCCTTGTCGTTGAACACATCTAATGAAATCAAGAGCAGACACGTTATCCACTAACAATCTACTAATACGATTAACAAGGCTTGATGTGAGCGACAGTTACTCTTGTTTCATTTTTGTCCCCGCTTATCTTTTAATTAATCCTTCAGAAAAATAGACGTATTTTAGATAAGTTGAAGTAATTCTGGGCCGTTCAATGTTGTTTCATCGCTTTTGTTTCCCGCAGTAATCCACCAATATATATATATATATATATATATATATATATTTATATATATGTGGTTCTAGCTTTGGGTATGTGATTCAATGAGTCGTTAGACCTGCTTCTATTTGCTTTGACATGCACGTACTTTAGTTAATTATTGCTAATGAAATTAAATCCTATTCTTCAAAAAGAGCATGTGTTTAATTATCATAACTGTGAACTTTGATAACAGTGTTATACACAGTATTGTTAGCAACGGTATTTAAAACTGTATATCTTCATGAAGCGATATCTTAACGTATGTCCGAATCCAATTCTTCTTTATCAACAACGTTGTTTATTGCAGACAATGTCTCTGGGAATCCTTACGTCCACCCTTCAGGCACTAAAAACGCTGAAGGACCATGAATACGTCCAGCGACTCAAACAGCTCGACTACATCCAGAGTATCCAAGATGTGACTAAGAAAAAAGTGCCCGACTTTGGCGGCACGGAGGATGGGGACAACTCGCATGTGCAGGCGCGTAAATCTCGTGCACAGTTGATTAGGCTTAGCGCCGCTGTTTGTTGGATAGAGTTGTGTTACGCGGCCGAGACTGCATTTGTAAGTCCTATACTTCTAAAACTCGGTGTTCCCGTAGCCTTTATGACTTTGGTTTGGTGCTCAAGCCCTCTTCTCGGGGTATTTCTTGCCCCAATTATGGGCTCACTAAGTGATCGATGCCCACTCAAGCTTGGTCGTCGCCGTCCGTTTATTCTTATATTCTCCACTGGGATTATAATCGGTCTCATTTTGGTTCCAAACGGCGACAAACTGGGCACACTTGCCGGTGAATCCGGCCTTAAGGACAACGTTAACGTTTCCCTGTTTGTTGACGCCAAATTGGTCCGTAAAATAACGCTTCCACCAAAGCACATTTTTGGTATACTTCTAACAATACTTGGTGTGGCGTTATTAGACTTAAACTGCGACGCATGTCAGTCGCCGTGTAGGACGTATCTGTTGGACATAAGTGTTCCGGAAGACCATTCAAGGGGCCTGACGTCATTCGACGTCATGGCTGGGCTTGGCGGAAGTTCCGGGTACCTGATAGATGGGATAGACTGGGAATCTACGAGCTTTGGGGCAGCGTTAGGAGGTCACGTGCGGGTCGTGTTCACGGGAGTCCTGGTGTTGTTCGTTGTGAGCGTTATTCTTACCTTGACAAGCTTTAAAGAGATTCCGTTGAAGGAATTTGGAAATCCAAAAGAGCACGTTTAAAAGCGCGTGAAGACCGTTAAAAAGGCAAAATATAGGAGGTTCGAGAACGAAAGTTCCGAGGAAGAAACCGACGTAAACGAAACTAAAGAAACCGTTGCGTCGTATGGAACATTAGACGAGCCTAGGGCGACTAATGCGATTGGTCCGAAAGCTGAAAATGTCAATGGTATTACACCTGATTCCAATAAATACAGTACGGATACCGTCCTCACAAAAGACAATTTCAATACAAAAGATCAGACAATGACGATGCATGAGATGAACATCATGCACAAACAGTCTTCTATAAATATTGAAAGCCTACTTAAAGAAGTGCCACTGAAGACCTACCTGCTCCCTATTGTCAGACTGCCAAGGTCCATGGTAATCTTGTGCGTCACGAATATGTTCTGCTGGATGTCTCTGGTCTCTCTACTTCACCGACTTCGTGGGACAGTCGATGTTTCACGGAAACTCCCGAGCGCCTAAGGACAGTCCCGAACATGATCTCTACGACGAAGGGGTCCGACTAGGCTCATTCGGAATGTCTCTGTACTTACTGTCGTGCGCTATCTACTCGATGACTATTGAACATTTTGTGGACAGATTTAGTAAGTAACACATTTTTTACCGTTCACTGTATTTTGTTGTTTATGTTTCATCCCCATGGACCATTTTGTTAAACTGTCCTTTAAACAAGTCGAACTAATAGACATATATAAACAATCTAATTATTAAGATTAACATTTTTAAGAATTTTATGTATAATTAAACTTATATATAATTAGTATCGATAACTAAAACTTGACCACTAGGACAATGCTGCCACACGTCTTTAGACGTTTTTCTTTTTCCATTTTACCAATTCACAGCTGCGAGGCCTGTCTATGTGTGCGGCCAGTTGGTATACACGGTTGGCATGGTGATTCTGGCCGCGACGCGCCACCCAGCGGCCGTCATCCTGCTGTCTCCATGCGACCCTTTTCACGATGCCGTACCTGTTGGTCGCCCGATACCACACCAGCGGACAGGTACGAAACTTGCAATAATATAGCAATAGTATTTAAGCCTCGCTCTGGGAAAACGGGGCTTAATGCATGTGCAAAATGTGTCTTCCTTAGGTTTGCCTGTGCAGTCTGCACAGGCTCATCAGGAACGACACTTTTTGCCTTAACTGGATTTTCGCTTAGAAGGGACTTCCTTAAACAAAAATACTATACAATCATAAAGTGTCGTCCTGATGCGCTTGTGCGGACTGCAAAGGCTAAACTTGGGCGACATTTTACACACATCCATTAAGCATTTTTTTCTTAGGGTGGGATTCATTTTTGTTTTCAGTTTAGATCTATTAGTGTACTAGCATCCAAGAGTAAGTATTTGGTGTACCAAAAGCCTTTCGTCAGTATATCAAGAACATAAAATATCTCCGATATTATGTCTATAAAAACAATGCCGCAAAACATTACTTAGCTGTTGGAGGTAACAGCTTTATTGTCATTTATTACCCGATCTGTTTTGCTTTGCAAAAAAAGCTAACCCGTGGATTATTAAAACGACGAATATGTGCTTCTTGTCTTTATTGTTTCAATACCAGCGGAAGGAGCATTACATAATCCAAACCCCATTGTATTCAACTCATAAAAACCTACATTTTCAACTGAAAAAGCTGTTTCAGGTTTGTCTTCGTTCTCACTCTGTACATTCTAATACCCTGATCTTAGGTCAAGTTTAGAAAAGTAAGTTGGTCCTGAATCACTATCAACTGTGTCATAAACGCTTGAAAGATTATATGCATCTATACATGTTCGAACATTCAAATGTCTCCAATCTTTGTGAAAACGAAGAGAGCCATCACACTTTCGGACTTAAATAAAATTTGAGCTAGAATGAGCCTCAGGCTCTCTTATATGACATCAGCAGTAAATATATCATACACGTCCAGAGATATTCGTCTGTAAGACAGTTTGAAAGGTGCCGCATCCGGTAGAACAATTTTATGTGTTAAAAGATAAGTACAGCCTAAATATGTCGAATTCGTAGAAACAAACATGAGACTAATTGTCCAAAACTTGTTTTTCCCTCACAAATTGATCAGGGTTAAGATCGGCAATGTCCTTGTTAATGCCAATATCATTAGTAAAATCAGCTGGCTGACGTTTCTGTTCCTCATTCTGCTGAAATGAAAAAGACAGATTATCCACTACTTCTTCTTCAGAGACCTGACCTATTTCTGATTTTTTTAAACAAAATGGGGTTGTTCAAACATATTGCATACTTTAACAGAAAATTTAAAACAATAACCATGATGTTGTAATTTCATTACTTTAGGGCAAATAGAGTAATTTGCAGAGGGATTAACATTTTATAATACAACCTGGGAAATAGCATGGTTTATACCCTGGCTAAGCAATTTGAAAATGCAGTCTTATAAGGACCAAATTTGACTCGTTTCTTTCTGCACAGTTTAGCTGAAAATGAAGACACATTCAGTGATGCAATTGCCATGCAACATTCTTTAGGTATGGCTGTACTGTCATCCTGAACAATGTCGAACCGGTCGAATGACATTTGGTCCAATGATGGTAGGGCAGTCTCTGTCCTTGACCACCAGTATGGGTTCATTAAAGAAAACATTTGGAATTGAATGGCCAGTCAATGTGTCCCCAATATAGTCATTGCATTTCATGGCATACCCTTTTTGCAGTTGAAAGTTGCAATCCTAAGGTATCTTATTTCTAACGTCCTGGTTTATCAGTCAATGCCTGCAAACATCACTCTGATAAAGTGGTTACAAAAAGAACCTGAATCAATCAAAGCATTAATGGGCTGTTCATTTCTTTATACTCTGCCCTTGTTAGACTCTCCAACTGACCTTGATTGTAAAGTATGTTTCTGACCTTTGTTTCTTTTACTAGCCGCTGTTTGGCCTGCAACAGAGGCAGTTATACTTTTGGCTCATTCTTTTTATTATTGTGTTTGGGAAGGTCATTTTTGTAATAACCCCTACCACGACTTCTACCTTGAAATTAAGGGGTCTGGTAGTCTGTTTCTTTGCTGTGGAGGCCTATTGTCTGGCAAAGCAGATAGCACTCGGTCCAATCTTTGAGTAATTTAAAATGTTTGTCCACCATTAAGTCAAGAGATTTAAAGTCAAGTTGCCGGTAATATCACAAATCTATCTCAAAATCTAATAATCCGCAGACGCACGTCTCGCATTCACGACATGTTTGTTATTACTAGTGGAATTTCTTAAGTCCACTTTTAGCAAACAGAAATTCGCTGGTTTGCGTTTTACTGACTCCACAATGAGTATTCTTGGTAGTAAAGTACTGCTATTTCACGCTTCTTCTAAATATTTACTATTAACTAATATTTTCAGTTGTTAACTTGTTTGTAAGCTTAAATACGTTTAATATTTTAGAATAATTGGAATATTATTTATCGCTTTAAACGCAAATTACAATCAACTGATCGAGGCATTGAAAACAAGTCACAACTTTATAAATCTCTAAATTTAATTAATTTCTTCCGACGCTTATTAATGTTTTAGTTCAGAGAGTCACCGGGAGCGGAGGCGGTCCGCGGACTGGGCACTGACGTGGCGCTGGTGAACAGCATGGTGTTCCTGGCGCAGTTCCTGCTATCGCTTTTCATGGGCGCGCTTGTGCACGTGGCGGGCAGCACCGTCACCATAGTGATCGGCGCCGCCGTCCTCAGTTTTTGTGGCGCCGTGTGCGCCACGCAGGTCACGTACCTCGACCTTTGAACTATGACGTCAAATATTGTGTTTTTAACCTTTGAACTATGACGTCAAAGATTGTGTGATTTTGTCAACCTTTGAACTATGACACAATCAGTGTACTATTCATACGAGCCATGTTATATGAACGCGGATTAGATGCCTCTCAACTACCCGATCGATTTGTTGTTTGCCACGTGATTATTCTCACTAGCCATGTAATAGAATGAAGAATGGATAGAGCGATCACAGCGAGGCTAGCCCCTTTATCCAATTCGATTTATCTTGATAACTATGTTGTGACTTACTTGACCATCCCTGTTAAATGATATGTTGCAAATAATACTCGAGATTTAATGAAATTGGGAGAATGTTACTCGCGCCTTTTTATATGGTGCAAATGATACTCTCTGTTAAATGAAAATATACCTGATCTTCGCGGTATTTATGATCTTGTGCAAATGCTGCTTGCGTTTTGAATGATACACTGCACAATTTACTCATGGCTTAATTTATATGGTACAAATTATGCTTATGTTGTAAACGTACCTTTATGTCTCTTTGTTGTTAATGATATTGTTTTCGACTTAAGAATTGTTAATAATAAAATCAAAAGTTAACGAAATAAAATTGAAAAATGGTGTTGATACTCGTAGGTTAACACAGAGGTGTAATGAACATGTTGTCCGCCGTTTGTACGGCCGTTGTTTGTTCGTTGTGTTAACGATTGAAGGATTGTTCATTCACCAACGTGGTAATTGTTCTAACAAGTAATGGTATTTAACTGTGTATCAGAAAAAACTAGAAAAATATAGACAATATGTTCAGCCCATTGTCAAGTATGGTTTCAATTATTTAACAAGCTGCATTATGCATGTTTGACTTTGACTCTCTTAGTGTTTACTTGACCTTTTCCCTTGGAGCATCCCCATATGGAAAACATTAATGGTAATTTGTGTTAATGACATGACAAATGATGAAGTGACAGTGCGGTCAATCTGCAGTGTGTGGGTCATTGACTCTTATACACTTAATATCTTGTGATCAGGTTATAAAGCATACTTTTTCGTTAAAGCCATAACTGTGTACTTCATGGTGTTTATCAGCACAAATATAATTTCTTGAAAGTTACCATTTTCAGTTTAAAACGTTCAGGGAATCAACTGTATGTGCTTTAAATAGTTATATCACCACAATATGTTGTAGATTTACTGATTAAAGGTTTACATTGCTGTAAAATAAAACAAAACAATACATGGGCACAAATTGGCCGACAGAAATACATAAATTGAACATTCCAATGAAAGACACACATTTATATGCCCAGATAAACTAAATCAAAATCAGAGTTACAGACGTGTCTATATGTATTTGACACAGTCTATAAACATAAATACATGTAATCACTGAACCGGATGCAGTTTTGTTTTGTTTATTCACGATATATTTTTGTAATGTAGAGGGTAATGTAGAGGGTAAAATCTTTTGTTGCGAATATTGTGCCAGTTTTGCGAACCGATGGATTCGTCTTTGATCCCCGTTCAGTGAGCTTGAGCAATATATCCCCTACAGAAATCAACCAAATACTGATTCTAAACAGAGACTCAAAAAGGTTGTAATAAGCAAACTCTTTTGATGCAGTCGAGCTAAAATAATCGGTTTAAAAAATAGTTCGGCAGAGGATGTAAATTTTCATATTGGGTCTTGAAAGAACGCTCAAACAACTAAAGGGAGGTTCCTGGGGTCCGTATTAATTTCTAATTCTGTGAAATGTAAAAAACAAACTGTATTTTATTCAAATCACTATCAGACACCCAACTTCTGCTGGAAATGGTTGGCTCCTGCTTTGTGTCGTCGCTGATGACTCAATTAGTTTCACGGTGACAGTCATCCAATTTTGTCCCGCTCATTTGCCTGGCGTGCTAAACACTTCGGCCGAATTGATTGCGAAATAACGTAATTTCACGAGCGGATTTATTCTTAAACGCATCAACTTTTTATGCCAAACAATGATATATCAATTACTTGGAATTAAGGCACACCGCACGTGAATTGCCGAAGACGATCAATATTCTGTTAAGGAAAATCAACACTGCTTTGTAGCAAACCATGTTATTTCGGGCGTTATTGTTTTCGTTACTATTTCTTAATGATGGATATGAAATTTCATGGTATTTGCTTGATATTTGCCTAAAGAAGTTAAAAAAAGACTGGTCATGACATTGTTTTCCATATAATAAAGATTTTCTGATTTCATATAGTTTTAACACGCATATAACCTATATGTATCCTATTTGAACTTCATACGTTCGTTTCTTATAAAACAAATAAATGGCACCATAGAGATTATTTAATGAAGCTATCTTTAACGTCATGCGACAGTCGAACGTTAATAGAAGTGTACGTACTGATATACGTATGCCTGATTATATGTGAGACGCGCTCTGTGAAAACGGCGTTAATGCAAGAGCGTAAAGCGTCGTCCCAGATTAGACAGTTAAGTCCGCACAAGATAATCTGGGACGAGACTTTCCTCCTAGACTGGATTTTCGTTTAGAAGAGTCTTCATACAAACGCAAAATTCCATAACAACAAAAGTGTCGACGCTGATTAGCATGTGCCTATTCTTGAACGACTACGCACATGCATTAAGCCCCGTTTTCCAAGAACGCGGCTCATTCAAATACGCGAGATCGATTGCAATGTGTTTAAAGTAGTAACATCTAATTGTAGATCCATGTAATTACAGACCAGTGTTTATACCTCAGTATTTAATAAATGTAATCATGAACGATTGATCAGGCAACAAAACGATTTAATGACGATTTCATTGTGTAGTCGATTAAACATGCATTATACATTTCCAGATAAGACGTCATCCTCTTTAAAATTTAATGCATTTTGCAATTCCTTTTAAAATGGTGTGCCTCAAATAATGTTCACGATGATGCGCATGTTTGCATTGATCTTTATTAAAACTTCAATGTCACTAACAAAGCATCACATATTGTATGATAGTTGTAAAAAGTGAGTGTGTGTTCGTTATAAATATGTGCGTTGCTTTTATCTAAAGACATTATACATTTACGCTCGATTGAATTTTACTTTATAGACTGTTATTACATGTACTTGTATTTGAACTGTAAAAATCTGCGACGATTGTTTTTTTTTTTTTTTNAAAAAACATTTACAAATAGCTGGCAGCACACGATTGTATATAGAAAAGCCGAAGAAGAATATAATTCAGAGTGTTTGTTTCATTTTGAATGAGATTATATGATGTGACAAAACGTTTACACCAGGCACAACACTTAAATACAGACATATAGTTTGCTACATGATTGTAAATTACTATTCACGTACAAGTGTTGCAAAATTATAAGGTCATTTGTCTTTGAAACTTCTTAAGTGGATAATCAATTAAAACTGATATTTAAGTTGCGACTCATCTCTTGGGCTTAGTAATACTTTTTGTAAAGGTAAATATTCAGTTCCCTGTTGTTTAAGTCGCATATAACACTGCTTTATCTTTGCGACTTATCCTGATGGTCCTAGCTCTGGGTAATGCATGTGCTTAAAGTGTCGTCCCTGAGTAGCCTGTGAGGACAAGTGTCGTCCCTTATTAGCATGTGCGGACTTAAGTTTCCACCTTATCTGGATTTTCGCTAAGAAGAGACTTTCTAGACGTTAATTGCACTAAAAGCGGAAAGTGGCGTTCCTGATTGGGTTTTCCCAGAGCTAGACTCATATCTATTAAACAAGATTTAAGCTGAGCTATGTGTGGCGTGTTCTGACAAAACTGGGCAAAATGCTTGTGCGTAAATTGTCATCCCAGATTAGCCTGTGCAGTCCGCACAGGCTAATCAGGGACGACAATTTCCGCTTTTATGGAATTTTTGGTTTAAATGATGTCTCTTCTTTGAGAAAATCTAGTTTAGGCGGAAAGTGTCATCCCGGATTAGCCTGTGCAGACTGCACAGGCTAATCTGGGATGACACTTTACGCACAAGCATTTTGCCCAGTTTTTTCAGAGCACGCCACATGTATGTATTACAAACTTTGGGCATGCATTGCAACTCCAGGTGCAATGCCAATCTTATTTCCGAACCCTTTACGCATATAACATTCAAAAGTGTACATGTACTCAACGAATGACATTCTTTCATGACTTAAAACGCCGACAGGGGCATTATGGCGCTATTCAATTCCAATGGTCTCTGCATGAAAACCAAACCTAGAGAGAAATGCTTGAAACGCTCGTTAAGCAAATAATGGACGGCGTAATGAGTTTTCTGAGAGGATATCTTAATTTAGTGCCATAAAATTGCGTTGAAACTAACGCGTAATTGGAAAGAAATCTGTGGTGTGTTTTTATTTTAAGTAATGAGACATGTATAGTTTTGCATGTAGCTGGATTCACGTTTAAATCGTGGGGAAATCCGAAGTTAATAAGATTGTAATAAAACACTTGATTAACAAGTTTCTATATTTCGCTATACATGGACTTTTTACTTTGATAGATATATTTTCATTGAGTACGTTTTGTTTTAAATTGCACATCAAATGATGGGCAACGTAGAATCCTAATTTAGTTCAGTATATTTATTTAATATGATGTATATCGTAAAATAAAAAAAACGTAATCAGGTGTAATTATATTTTTGTATTACCTTGCAATCGATGTCCGTACTTCGATGATATTGTAATGTACACAACTACGCGATACTATTGTATGTATATGACATACGATTGTATTTATTTTGTTAAGCACTTCCAGCATTTGAAAATTAAATTACGTTTTAATTATTGATTTATGTTATTAATTGTTCGCTTGCCGTTAATACCGTGTTCTCAAAATCGTATTGAGCTTAACTACTGATCACCGAAGAAAATTTTTTAATCATTTATTCAAGAGATTTCAGTTCATCAACTACATTCATTAACAAAACGACACATACATTGAATAGCATGTTAAATGGAATAAGTTTTAACAGATAATGTATAGAAAAAAGTCAATACACATTTGTTTAATTATACGTCTCGCGGAAGAGTATATTAATGCATATACAAAATAGTCCACTATGTGCTACGTCATATTTTCGCGCAGCAGAGTTCATTCAGAATCCGAGGCTATTAATCGATCAGGAAAAAAACAACTAATGCTGATCAACAGGTATACCGTAGTGGGATGTCAAGAGTCCAATACGCTATCAAGTGTATGTTGCGTAACCTAGTTGAAAGTGCTTGGCTGATGTCTAGCTAGTACAGCGGGGTGAAATCTGATCTGTTCATAGGTTCTCAACAGTTATCGGCGATTTCTCATGTATTCTCGACCAGGTGCTTGTATTGGGTAAGAGTTATCGTAGTGTATGTTGACAACATTTGCTTGTTTCCACAGTTTCTAAAACTGAAACCTCTCAGATACATTCGTCTTTTTTCTGGGAAATGGTTTTGAGCTTTTTTCGTAGTTGCGCACTTGTTTAGCGTTCGTGTTTTGAATAGCAAACCTAACACAATTTAGGTTAACAGCGTTGGAAATACGCTGGGGTTTAGTTGTATGTAGAGTTCTATACCGATGTTAAGGTCAGAGTCTGGTTGACACCGTGTGGTCTTCTAGGGTAACAAGTAATGCTTTAACAACAAAGTGCTGGTCAACAACGCTGTCTTTATGACTACCATATTCGCGAGTAAAAAGTATTTCTCGCAGATTATTATTTGCATTCCTTTTCATCAATTATCTTATTGTATATTATACAATGTTTATGTGGTATTATATTAAAAACAAATGCTTTATATATGGAATTCCCATTATGAAATTCCATTCGTAGTATAATTGGTATTCAATATTCAAATAAAATATTCATTTAATGGTGATTGCAAATTAGTATATTGTTTTTATAATACAATATTCATCATATTTTCAATACTTTCGGAAAGTCTTATAAAGGCCTGTTCTTGTTATCTATGTTATCTATATAACATCCTTAGGATGCTAAACAGTGCACACGCATCTCGGCATTTACGTTTAGACACACGTTCAATACATTTAATCCGTTGGGTTTATTTTAAACTTGCAATTTAAAAAGCGATTTTTTTAATTTTGAATAATATATAAAAAATAAGTTGCGCCTACGGTTTTGCAATAACGAACAACTGCAATACCTTCAGCGATTTGATTTTTCTATTACACTATTAGTAATCTAACGATACTGGTACAATAATAAATCCGCATTAAGTATATATAACATGACAAATTTAGATCGCCATCAAATATAAAAAAGCAAAATTAATTAGTAAATTTGGTTTAATAACATATCATTGTCGTTTACCATCTATAATGAAATCAAAAACAGACAAGTTATCAACTAACAATCTACTAACAACAGGAACACGGCTTGGTGTGAGCGACAGATAGNAACGATATTTGCGGTTTTAATGATACGTTGCAAAAGATACTCGTGGATTAACTTAAATGGGGCAAATGATGCATGTGTCGTAAGCATATTTTGTATGTCCTACTGTTGTTAATGATATATGCGCCAAATTGTGAAATGTAAATAATTAAATCAAAAGTTAGCGAAATACAATTTTACACAGAGAGGTGTACTGGACATGGTGTCCGCCGTTTAAGCGGGCGTTGTTAGTTCGTTCGGTTAACTTTTGAAGAATTGTTCATTAACCAATCTGTTAATGTTGTATATATGTCGGGTGTTAAAACGCATATATCATGGTACCTGTTTGTTTGGCCGCTTCTATGTTTCCATATTGATGTCATAATTGTGGGTTTTAAATATGTCCATATGTTGGACAAATCTTTCAAATGAGCCGCGCTCTGTGAAAAGAGTATTTAATGCATGTGCATAAAAATGTCGTCCCAGATTAGCCTGCGCAGTCCGCACAGGCTAATCTAATCATTGACGACACATTCAGCTTTTATGATAATTTTCGTTTAAAGAAAGTTTCTTCTTAGCAAAAATCTAGATTAGGCGGAAGGTGTCTTCCCTGAATAGCATATGCGGACAGCATAGGGTAATCTGGGACGAGACTTTACGCACATGCATCAAACCCCATTTTCACAGAGCGAGGCTCAACAGTATTCACTTGTAGAAAAAAATGTTTTATTCAAATCACTATCAGACACCCAGATTCTGTTGCAAATGGTTAGCTCCAGCGTTTTGTCGCCTCTGATGACTCAATTAGTTTCGTGGTGACAGTCATCCAATTTTGTCCCGCTCATTTGCCTGGCGTGCTTAACACTTCAGCCGAATTGATGGCGAAATTACGGAATTTCAAGAGCGGATTTATTCTTAAACGCATCAACTGCTTATGCCAAAAAAAATATATATCAATTACTTGGAATTAAGACACACTGGGCGTGAATTGCAGACGACGATCAATATTCTGTTAAGGAAAATCAACACTGCCTTCATTTGTAGCAAACTATTTTATTTTGGACGTTTTTGCTTTGGTCACTGCTTCTTATTGGTGGAAATGAAATTGCATATTATAACTATTTTCTGATTCCAGATAGTTTTTACTTTCCACACGACAATTCCAGATTGCAATGTCTCCAATAATAAACATTACTAGAAATCATATTGATATTAATCCCTCGGTCAAACTGTCACGAATCAGAGCTACGAATGAGCTACGACTCAATCGGCTACGAATGACTACGAAATTGTCAAAATTCGTAAGCCGCTACGATATCAGTACGGAGTACAACGATGTGAGTACGGATTTCGACGACTCTACCGTCAAAATGTTGGAAAACGAACATGGAAAAGTACGGACTGCTACTGATCGACGCGATTTAGTACGTAGCGCCAAGAATCGATACGATCAAACTACGAATCCGCTTCGGTCTGGTACGATTAAGTACAATGCTACGCAAATCAGTACGATCTAACTACGGATAAGCTACGGTCTTGTACGGGTAAGTACGAACTAAAACGGTCCGCTACGAATCAGAAGGAATTGCGACGGACTAGTACGGACAAGTAGGAACGAACTACGATTGAACATTGCGCCCACAGCCTCTTGTATTGTCATACACAGAATGCCTCCCAAAAAGAGAACATGCAAGCGGTAGCAACAGTCCTCATGACAAATTCATCATCTGCGATGATATAGTATCCTATTGGTATGTCGCCACCTGGAAGAAGTATTGCTTCTGGCATGCCAATCAACCCCCTTTCGATTGCCAACTTGAGGTCGCTTTGATTCCAGATTTGTGCGTCGGAACATCCTCCTTGCGATCCAATATTTACCCAAATGAATTGGTAATCGACGTCCACCAGGGCCATCAGTACAACATTATGTTGTATAGTTATAGTATAATGAGCCACCGTTCTTGGGACATCGTATGGCTACATGCTTTCCATCTAGAGCCCCAATGGCGTGTGGAAATTGCCATTTAGCCGCGAACTGATCGGCTGTGGCCTTCCACTCCTCAGGCTCAGTAGGAGTCTGGATAACATCCCCAGCATATACTGAAAATTTGGCCTCACAAACGTCCCGTACAATACTACATAACCACGGCCATCCCGTTGTGTCACGTTTGGCTATCCCGTTCCCCTACGTTGCCTCACGTTCATCCCGTTTCCTACACGGTGGCCCGAAACATGATTGCCGTGGTCGCCGGGAGCATAGTGTAAACGCAGCATAACTGTCCCCTGTGGCCAAGAACCTTAAGGTTATTGCCAACTTCAAATCTGGATTGATGGACTGTCTGAACCAGGTGTGGTTCTTCGTGATCCTGGGACCAACGACCTGTTATAGCTCATGGAATATATCAGGCCCAATTCTGGTGAGGTTTCTAAAAGCCGCCGGAACTTCAGCCATCAGTGCGGCCATCAAAGTCTCGTATTGGCCGAGAGCGGGTCGTCTTAAAAGCCAGTCTCTTGTCCACCACCTCCTTTTTCTTCTCTGACCTGATAAAGTATGTAATTATTGATGTACAAATATAGATTATGCTTAGGAAAGTATGATTAATTTTGTATTTTATTATGTCGGCTATTAATTTATCAATTATTAAATCACGTAAAAGTAAGAGCAAGATTCAAATAGGCATATGAGGCAGACACTTANCGCAATTTGCTGGCGGTTCATGATTGTGAACTCAACAAATGCAAGTACGGTTGCTTTATAATTTCAATGATGTATTTCAGTAGCAATTTATTGTAGTGGACCGTACATGTCCGTACTGTTTCAGCTGAAATGTAGTACATCGTACAAGATCGTGCAAATTCCTGCCTATCCGTAGTACAACGTACTAGAACCGTGGCTTTCCGTAGTATATCCGTGAATAATCGTAGCTAATACGTAGCGTAACCGTACCGCTCCCTAGTTCTTCGTATCAATTCGTAGAAGTCCTTGAAATTCTTTGGGCCTACGAAAAGGTACGGACGACAACCGTGCCGTTACGAACTAGTACGAATAAGTACGGTTAAGTACGGACTGCTACGGATACGCTACGGTCGATAAATTCGTAGCAATTTTTTGAACATGTTCAAAATTTGTCAAGAGTCGCTACGGACATCCAAAAACTACTACGACTGATCACGGATCAAGAACGGAATGTCACGGTCCAGTAAGGATAGCTACGAACTGTGTCGAAAAGTATTCGTAGCTCGTGCGTAGCTCTGATTCGTGACAGTGTGACCGAGGCATAACTTCTAAAACAAATAAATTATACCAAAGATATTCTTAAATGAAACTGTGTACGGTTAATTTTATGCTACAATCATTGTACGTACGGATACACGTATGCCAGATTTTATTTAACTACATTCGATTGCATAGTGTTTAACAATTTGCATCACAAAACAGATCAATCTTATTACAGACCATTGTTTATACCTCATTATCAAGTAAATTGTTTCACGAAACAAAATTATTAAATGATGATTTCATTTTGAAGTGAATTTAAAATACATTACACATTTCCATATAAGACTCAAGCGATGCCGTTTGGCCCGTTCAAAAGTTAATGCATGTTGCGATTCCTTTTAAGATACCTCAAATACTGTTCATGATCATGATCATGATTCCGTTGATCTTCGTTAACACCGATATGTATTTAACATAGCATCACAAATTGTCTGATTATAAACGGGAGTGTGTGTGTTTGTGATATATATGTATTGCTTTGATCTTACGAAACATATATTAACGTTCGATTGTATTGCACGTTAAAGACCGTAATTACACCTACATATATTTGAAATGTAATTACCGGCGACAATTAAGTATTCGTTTGAAGCATCTTACAATTTCGCCTTCGATACAAACGCTTAACATATACAACGGACACACGATTGTATATAGAAAAACAAACAATATTGGTTACCTTACTCTTGGGTTTGATAATGTTTTTCATCACGGTAAAACATCAGTTCTCTGTTGTTTTCGTCACAAATAACGCATATTCACGTATTTATTGTTAACTTTGGAAATGCTTTACGACAACCGCGTGAGATGGAAATCTTATTTCCTAACCTTTTGCGAATAGAACATTTCAGATTGTACATGTACACAACGGGCGGCATTCTTTCATGTCGTAAAAGGTCGGTACCGTAAAAGCGGTATTATGGCGCTATTCAATTCCAATGGTCGCTGCATTAAGACCAAACCTAAAGAGAAATGCTTGAAACACTCGTTAAGCAAATAATAAACGGCGTAAATATTAATGAGATTTCTGCGAGGATTTTGTTAAGCACTTCTAGCATTTGGCATTTAAATTACGCTCTCTGTGTAAGCTAACTTAAACATATATTCTACATACTATATTTTGTTTTTTATAGGTCATGTAACTCATGTATCAACGACCATTGCAAAGCCAACCTACTTGGCCCCAGGCGAATGCGTACTCCTTTCTGCGACGTGTCAACCGGAAGTAAACTCAGTTTTACAATCTATAAAACGTAATATCCCCAAAATTTACCTCGAAATGGTCCTGCAAAATTCCAGCACATGATTCTTTAAATAAATTAATTTCGAATTAACTCGAACATATATCGGCCACTCTTTCTGTCGAGGCTATATGTAAAGTTGTATAGGCCATTTTGTCTAGAAATGCGCCTTATATAGAGTTGTTTATTGGAAACTTAGCTTGATTTATTTATAGTTGTCTTAGTACAGGTTCGTTTAGGTTCTTAATGGGTGGTAACTATACTCACATAGTAGTTAAAGCTTGTTTTATCCAATATGATTTATAACGAATAACTATTAGTGTAGTAATTATTTTATTAACAATAAACATATTAATTAATTGTAAACGGATTTTAATCCGCTTATGCTGATTAGTTTTTCAATATTAATACATCCATTAGTTGTTATCAATTAATATGAATTAGAAACGCAATAAACACATTATGTTATTGTTTATGAAATATTTTATTATTTAAATTAAACATATATACATATATTATAGAATATTGATTATAATTGATTAGTGATTATTGATTAATACTTTGTTACTATTATATTATTAAAAATCTGAAGATAATGAAACAATATTAAATCCGCATTGAGTATATTCTCTGTCAATATCATATCAAAACCAAATATTAAATAGCAAAAATAATTTAAATTAAATTGGTTAAATTACAGATTTTTTTCGTTAACCACCTATAATGAAATCAAAAGCAGAACGTTAGTAACTAACAATCTACTAACAACATGAACACGCCTTGGTGTGAGCGACAGTTAGTATTGTTTCATTTTTATCCCCGCTCATCTTTTAAATAACCCTTCAGAAAAACAGACGTAATGTATATTAGTTGAAGACATTCTGGGCGATTCAATTTTGTTTCATCGCTTTTCTTTCCCATTGTAATCCAGCAATAAAATATGTGTGGTTCGAGATTTGGATATGTGGATCAATGAATTCTTAGACCTGCCTTTGTGCACTTTGACATGTACGTACTTGAGTGAGCTATTGCTTATGAAATTTGCTCTTTTTCTGCAAAACAACAACAACAACAGCAACATATAATCAACAATAAAAAAGCAATCATTATCAATAAACAAGAAAACAACATTATCAATATGTCTTTGCTAATTTGGATAGCGTTAAAGAGTTATTTTATAATTCTCTTTGCATTCGTTGCAGATACCTTATATGGTGCTTTAATTCGTCTGTATGCGCATGTGTTTATTTATGTCTAATGTGTCTAAAAGGCTGAGGTCAGTTTGATATCCATCGATATCTCCATATACTGCTATATCAATTAACATCAATGACTTTTTGTAATATTTTTGTCTTGTCATTTATGTATGATAGAAATGCAATACTTCTGCAGCTTCTGGAGTTTCACTTCTTTATATTGTAATTTTAGGACCTTTGTTAAAGTTTTGCGAGTTCAAAGATAGAAAACTAATGAGCATAAATTTCAATTTAATAACGGTAAATATTATAGCAGTGTTATATACATACAGTATTGTTAACAAACGGTCAAATAAACTCTATATCTTTATGAAGCGATGTTTTAACGTATGTCTAAATACAATGTTTCATTATCAAAAACGTTGTTTATTGCAGATAATGTCCTTGTGAATCATAACGTCCAAACTTCATGCGCTAAAGACACCGAAGGGCCATGAATACGTGCAGCGACTCAAGCAGCTCGACTATATCCAGAGTATCCAAGATGTGACCAAGAAAATAGTGCCGGACTTTGGCGGCATGGAGGATGGGGACCACTCGCATGTGCAGGCGCGTAAATCTCGTACACATTTGATAAGGCTCAGCGCCGCTGTTTGTGGAATAGAGTTGTGTTACTCGGCCGAGACTGCATTTATTAGTCCAATACTTCTCAAATTCGGTGTACCCGTAGCCTTTATGCTTTTGACTTGGTGTTTAAGCCCTCTGCTCGGGGTTTTTCTTGCCCCAATTATGGGCTCACTAAGTGATCGATGCCCACTTAAACTTGGTCGTCGCCGTCCGTTTATTCTTATATTCTCCACTGGGATTATACTCGGTCGAATTTTGGTCCCAATCGGCGACAAACTCGGCACACTTGCGGGTGACTCCATACTTAAGAACAACGTTAACGGTTCCATGTTACTTAACGCCAATGTCGTCCGTAAAATCAACTCAACAAATGATCTCATTATATTCGATAACGGCACATCCGTAATAGTCCGGTCGAATTTCAGCCCCATCGCCAGACACGCTTCCACGCTTCCACGCATGTTTTCGGAATATTTCTATCAATTCTTGGAGTGGCGTTATTAGATTTTAACTGCGACGCATGTCAGTCGCCTTGCAGGACGTATCTGTTGGACATAAGCGTACCGGAAGACCATTCAAGGGGCCTGACGTCATTCATTGTCATGTCTGAGCTTGGCGGAAAATTCGGGTACCTGGTGGGTGGAATAGACTGGGAGGCAACGAGTTTCGGGGCCGCGTTAGGGGGTCACGTGCTGGTAGTGTTCACGGGAGTCCTGGTGATGTTCGGTGTGTGCGTCATTCTAACCTTGACAAGCTTTAAAGATATTCCATTGAATGAACTTGGAAATACAAAAGAGCATGTTCAGAAACGCGAGAAATGAAAACAAAGAAACCGTTGCGTCGTATGGAACATTGAACGAGTCTAGAGCGACTAATGCGATTAGTTCGAAAGCTGAAAATGTCAATGGTTTTCAACCTGATCCCAATAAATCCAGTACGGATACCGTCCTCACAAAAGACAAGTCCAATACAAAAGATGAGATAATGACGATGCATGAGATGAACATGATGCACAAACAGTCTTCCATTAACATTGAAAGCCTACTTAAAGAAGTGCCGCTGAAGACCTACCTGCGATCAATTGTCAGACTGCCAAGGTCCATGGTAATCCTGTGCGTCACAAATCTCTTCTGTTGGATGTCTCTGGTCTGTTACTCTCTCTACTTCACCGACTTCGTGGGACAGTCGCTGTTTCAAGGAAACCCCCGAGCGCCTAAGGGTAGTCCCGAACATGATCTCTACGACGAAGGTGTCCGACTACGCTCATTCGGAATGTCTCTGTACTCACTGTCGTGCGCTATGTACTCGATGACTATTGAACATTTTGTGGAAAGGTTTAGTAAGCTGATTTTGTGTTACACATCATTTTGTACTGTTCTTTAACGTAGTTCTTGAACATGTTTCACTAGATTTTAATAACACTTTAATA
>VMBQ01001358.1:0-57541 GCA_007657795.1 Dreissena rostriformis
TTTTAAACTCGCATGTTTACATCTACACCAACAACAAAACTTCTCTTCAACAATCGGCTCTGAAATAACGATTCAGGTGTTATTTATGTTTACTATATCTAAGGGAGTTTTTATGTCAAGACATCGGTCCGATATATTTTTCTGCCTCCACGTTTATATGGTGGGGAGGCATATACATACGCCTTTTTCCTTCCTTCTGTCAATCCGTCGGAATTTTGTGTCTCGCATAACTCAAAAAGTTGTTTTTCAAGAATATTCATTTTCTTAATTTGTTGTCTCTAATAATATAATTCTACGTCCATAAACGAGATAGATTCCGTTCGAAGTTTTTTAAATATCGCCATAGCTGGTTTCCGCTATTTTTGAACGTTGTGGAGCATGAAATTGCAATAAATAAATAAATCGCTTTTTATAAATAACACTAGATGCAGTAATCCGACTTTCGTTAAAATACTTAAACGTAATGACTTGTTATAGTCTTTTGCTCTCGTATATCATTTTTTTGTAAATAATTAAATTTAAGTTTTATAAATTTAAAAAATATATATATATAATGTTGAAAAGTTTTATCGAAAATTACTCAAATTTCAATTACAATTACTTTGAAATTTCAGTGTATGGTTCGCAGTACAAAATCACCATGCAATACCCTTAACCGTAAAATTGTCGCTTAAATGTTTGAGTTGTTTGCAGATTGGCCTACATTTTTTCATTTTTGCATTTATAAGGACAAATCGACATCAGAATTTAAAATCCAAGCGGGTAGTCGCTCATTCCATGCTGTCTCGAATTTAACCGTCGTGCAAGAGATTACCGCGTATGGTAGTGACAAACAAAAGTTTCGCAGGTGTTTGGCTTATATTTACAACACGTAGGCGGGAGATTAAAGGTTGTGGCTGCAAGATGTGATGTCGCAATACGACCCCCGATTATGAAGGTCTGTATGCCGCGACACGCAATATTGTAAATATGATATTGACGAAAACAACTTAAAAAAAATGTATACGGTAGAATAATTTTCATACGAACAACACGTTTCATCATACCGTTCGAAATATGTTATCTTGACTATCATCTGTCTTCGTTTTACGAAAACAAGTTGTAGGTATGGGTGGGTTTTGCTTTTTTACTCCTGACCTACATATACGTACAGGTCGAGCGAAGTTAATTGCTCTGTTCGTGGAATGTAAGTATGTGAGCAAGATGCCTCCAATCTTTGGGTCGTAGTTAACTACTATATAAAGATAGTTAACCTTAATACAAAGATTCCTGTTTGAATTAAACACGTGATATGTTAGCCTTGGTATTCCTAGTAAGTTATAATTAACACGTAGAGAACCATAACCATTTCGGACGCGGACCCGTCCAATTTTTGGGACCACGTGGTCTTTCACGTGTGTTAACTATCTTACAACAAACACGTTTATGCCTTTCATCATTAAGGACATATCACGTTTTATGTGGCACAAACGTATCTTTTTTTTCCGAAAAAAAATAGTCACCACTATCGATGAAAATTTAGTTATTTCTATAGAAACTACATTAATGACTCACTCATGATGAAATATTAAATTTGTATCTTGACAATATCCTGGCTGGTCTTGATGCTTTGTTCGACACGTCGATCAACTTAATCACCAGATCAAATATCTGAAAAACTTTATAGGTCTCCTTAACTGTTTTTGGCTGAGATTGTTTCAAATGATATGAAGTTGTTTATATGCGATTTTTATCATCGTTCGTTAACAATTACAAAAGTGGTGCCGCTCTGTCATCTAAGACACTCATTGACTTCATGATGTTTAGTATAAACTATTAGCAAAAGAAGCTTCACACGTGTTAAATTTTTTCTGTACCATCGTATAGTTGTCATCTCGATATTTGATATATTATGCCCCTGGGGTAAACATCGATTACTACCTGAGGATCACAAGGTTATAAAGACCGATAACGCAAAGTAGCTTAAATTCTTATTATGAAACCACAAGGTCAGAGATCTAGTATTGGGGATGTAACATCGTACTTTGCTCTTCAATACAATGTATTCAAATGACGCCCCTAGAGTCAAAAATTACCACACGACGAGGATCATGCCATTTATATATAATTAATACCAGGAACTACCAGGTATTATCTGGTACACAACATTGTATGGAAGACCTCTTGTCGCGCTCAAGCTTTTTTGTTTGATCTTCTGTGCACATAATACATACGGAATAAGCTGGCATTGTTTTTTTCCGCTATCGACGAGCTATAGTTGAAACTGATCATAGTACGTGAATTTTAAATATAAAGAAGTATTTTTGGATGTCAAAATAAATAATTTCGGTGAATATCTGTGTCAATTGTCTGTATGAGTTAGTAAATCAAAACGGGCCTGTGCAAATAAATATTGTTACCCTTTATTCAGTGATTGTAAATCACAAGGGAAAAGGTGCATTCCACATGGAAATTAGCTGCTTGCGGTAACATGTTACCCGACTGTAACATAGAACAGCCGAAGTTGTGTGCTTTGGAGATTTAACATAAAGAGTACATATGTCTGTGTTGAATATGCAAATTTAATTGTTCAATAACATATTTAACAATGTATTTATCTCCATGTTGATCAAAGTATACAAAAATATAAAAGCAGTTTATGTCATGTGGGTGTTACAGCCCTTACAATTTTCTATTTTGCAGGTTAATTTCGCCAGTTTCGTATGAACTATCACATTTAAAATTCAGATGTGTTTCTATTACCTTAACTATTGTAGACTTTGATGAAAGCTGGTAAATTAGGCAATTTAGTCGGTAATGAAAATTCAGGTACCTTTATCTTTGTAAAGGTAGAGCCTATTTGGTTCAAACCGCATTCTTGGGCCCAGAGTCACGAACAAAACCTTGTAACTATTTGATTCACGATTAAATGAAAAATAATAAAGTATCAAAGACGTCTCGTCTTTGATAAAATAGTTTAGAGATATATTAAACGTCGTTAATTATACAGATCATCGTTCTGCAAGCTCAGGAAGACGAAGAAACACTATGTTAAAAATATGGAAATGTTAACGTATGTATCCACATATAAAGATGCACAAGAGTTTAAGGTATTGTTTCCAATGAACATGACATAAATATCAATTATACAATCCAGTGCCCTCCCTGCACCCCCAGCAAATATATTGGCCTGTATACGGCCTTGAAACATAAAACCAAACGGTTTTTTACTGTTAGCATTTTTAGATGTCTTGGTTAGGATGACATTTCATTTTTTTACAAGATTATATTTGTATTAAAGTGAAAAAATGAGAAAAAACGTAGCAAATAACTTTCCTGTTTAGCTGGAATGAAACAACATGCGTATGATATCAGTTCAGTTAAAGAAATTGCTCCTCTACACCATATTATTAAATGACTAGTTGAGGTATAGATCGCGACAACTTTTTTCTGCGATATATCATCTTTTGCATGCAGAAATAAATTTGCCTTTCGCGTGCAGCTGTGTAGAAATATGGGCACCTGCATCTGATTCAAAATTCGACACTTCAAGAAGATATCATCATCATCATCATCATCATCATCATCATCATCATCATCATCATCATCATCATCATCATCATCATCATCATCATCATCATCATCATCATCATCATCATCATCATCATCATCATCATCATCATCATCATCATCATCATCATCATCATCATCATCATCATCATCATCATCATCATCATCATCATCATCATCATCATCATCATCATCATCATCATCATCATCATCATCATCATCATCATCATCATCATCATCATCATCATCATCATCATCATCATCATCATCATCATCATCATCATCATCATCATCATCATCATCATCATCATCATCATCATCATCATCATCATCATCATCATCATCATCATCATCATCATCATCATCATCATCATCATCATCATCATCATCATCATCATCATCATCATCATCATCATCATCATCATCATCATCATCATCATCATCATCATCATCATCATCATCATCATCATCATCATCATCATCATCATCATCATCATCATCATCATCATCATCATCATCATCATCATCATCATCATCATCATCATCATCATCATCATCATCATCATCATCATCATCATCATCATCATCATCATCATCATCATCATCATCATCATCATCATCATCATCACCAACATCATCATCTTTATCATCATCATCATCATCATCATCATCATCATCATCATCATCATCATCATCATCATCATCATCATCATCACCATCATCATCATCATCATCATCATCATCATCATCATCATCATCATCATCATCATCATTATTATTATTTTTATTATTATTATTCGTAGAAGTATTTTATAAAGGCAGGAAATAAGCAGAAACATGTTGATGCATCATACAGGGGCTTTATAACAGATAACCCCGAAAGTTTGAATGACATCAACGTGCGGTTACAACAAAGCACCAGAACCCTCTATCTCCATGTTGATCAAAGTCAAATATAAAAACAGTTTATATCATGTGAGTGTAACAACCATTAAAATTTCCTATTTTGCGCGTTAATGTCGCCAGTTTCGTATGAAATATCACATTTAAAATTCAGATTTTTTCCTTTTACCTTAACTATTGTAGACTTTGATGAAAGCTGGTAAATAGGGAAATTTAAACGGTTATGAAAATTCAGGTACATATATCTTTGTTAAGGTACAATTAAAATAAGTGTTATGCTTTTGCGTTTTGAGATTATCTTAACACTGAGAAATCACTGTGAGCTTTTGTGATCACTCTACATCCGCCGTTCGTGCGTCGGGCGTCGTCAACTGATTGCTCGTTCACACTCGCGATGCCATATGTCTTATCTTGAAGCAACTTTGTCAGAATGTTTATCTTGACAGTATATATGCCAAGTTGGGATCTGGTTTTCGTGCGTTACAAAAAAACGATGTCAACATATTAAAGCTTAGACAAGCCATGTTACCACTATAGAAGTCACTTGTATGGCTCAATTTTGATCAAACTTAGTCAGAATGTTTAACAATAGTTAGGCTAGGATTTTATCTGAGTTATGTGCGTTCAAACACTAGCTCACTGAGTTGAAGTCTTAGCAAAACCTTGTCATCACTCTTGGAGCCATATTTATGATCCAATCTTGATGAAACATGGACAGAAAGTTTACTTGACAATATCTTTGAAAGGTTTGAATCTGTGGCATATGCCTCCCAAAAATAGATCACCAAGTCAAGTCTCAAAAAAAAATAACATCATGCATACCACCTATTAAAACATGCTCTATCTTCGTTTATATTTCATGTAATCACATCAAAATTTCAGTATTTAAAGCACAGTAATTGCTCTACATGCTGGAATAGCAAACACATACTTTCAATATGTCTAAGTATTTTAATTTGGTTGAATTGTATACTGATTATTCACTTCGAGCTGTTTTCCGATGGAATTTTCTCATTTCTTTGGCAAAGCTCTCCTATTCTCCCGTGAAATTCTTTCTTCTCAATACAAAAGGATATGCCATTAATCAACTCCGCCATGTCCGGTGTCTCACAAACAAATGTTTAGGGTATAAATAAAAAACAACACCTGACGAACTTACCTCTCGCACTGGCATTTGTTTTTCTCTGTTATCGAAGTGCCATCCGTATATCGACTTATCCGGATGACCAGTGTGTTGTTAGAAGTAGACCAAACTAAATTGCATTACGCGGGATAGGAGTGTTTAACTAGCCGAAATAATCGATATAGATGGATAATGTTGTTTAAAAACTAATAGTTCTTGAATTTGTATAATGAATAAATGTTAAAAAAACGTTTAATACCAGAGTTTTAAGGGACGAAAAAACATTGATAACAATCATCCAGAATATCGCGTACCTATAAGCAAGATTTTAATTTACATGTAGATTGAATCCTACAGCTTTCTGAAAATCGGGCTTAAATGAAACTTTACATGTCAACATTATGTGTGCATACTTTACTTGCAGAACATCAAGTTTTTGCTGATCGTTTGTGTTTGTACACATGCACTTTAAATAAAGCTACAACTCATATGTAATTAGATTGATGTTTGCAGATACGTTTTGTTACTCAAACATTCCTTTTAAGTGCAGCAATATTTATTTTTAAACAAAAGACCGCTGTTTTTTTACAACAGACAGCTGTACTTCTCTTTTTGAAACCTGTCCATCATCAGTTCGTCGACAAAAAAAATGCATTTTGCTTCAGGATGAAAACTATTTTCTAATTGGTTTCAATTAAAATTCCGCTCAACCATGCGGTATGCGTCAAAGTAATGTCATAGGCGGAGTTAAAATAAAACTAATACCGACGGTCGCAGTAAAATGCCATGCTTTGATTATTTTTTACGATGCACTTAGACATGCAATGTGCGTGCCGGTTACTCTTCTTTGTTTGCGATAAGTGTTCTTTGTCAAATGTTTACGTACAAATACGCTCAATGCTGCGTAAACGAGAGCCCTGTAAACATAAATAAATTCAATGCAATACAACTTTTACAAATACACACAGCATGCATCATTCCTATAAGCTGTATAACAAATTGTATAGTTTTTAGATATTCCAGGTGAAATGTGATATATGTAAATATGTTATCATGCTTTAAATGACACACGATGCGCCGTCTGAGCTACTTAGCACCTGTGTTCGATTAAAAGGTGACATGCCTCATATCATACCTCATAAATGGTGTATAAAAATACCGCGGATCATATCTATTTACATACTGCACACGCAGCATCGTTATCACGATTACTGCACATGTAGCATCGTATGTCTAGATGACATTTACATTCTGAACCAACTCGACCGTAAATGCCACGTTGTTTTTATATTTGGACCCGCCACAAAATTGTTTCACCTGTTTAAGCCCTAATGTCACCAATTCTACTTAATAAAAAAATAATATATTTGTTATCAATATTGCACACATGTACATATCAGCAAAGACATCTAGAGATGGCTGCTATTGATGCATGTAATCGGAGTACGATGCACTTACTTAAATTTTCATTTCAAACACGAACTGCAGACGCCTGCACCTGTATGATAGTTGAGTATACCACGCTCTCTTGCGGGATGAGTCGCAATGTTTTGCCATTCTTACCATGGTGTACCCAAATTAAAATTATTTAAAAAATATTAATTCAAATACATTATATTGAGCTAAATATATATTTTTTTAAACACGAACTGCAGACGCCTGCACCTGTATGATAGTTGAGTATACCACGCTCTCTTGCAGATGAGTCGCAATGTTTTGCCATTCTTACCATGGTGTACCCAAATTAAAATTATTTCAATAATATTAATGCAAATACAAAATATTGAGCACGTCTTCTATTGTTTAAATAAATCTAGTTGAAATATGTGCATGTATTACATATCGTATAAAAATCATGTCATATACATAGATACATCCTTAAATATGTTGGGGCACACATAAAGAGTATGTCAGCAAATTTCTAATTCATCATTTGTGGTTTATAAAAATGTGTCATTTGTTAAACGAGATATATAAACAAATTATGGGAAAGCTACAGCTTCAGCACCTTTAGGGTAAAATTATTTGTGTTTGGCCCAACCGCCAAGCAACATGGTAGCGTAGACGCAACTGCCTGCATGAGCAATATTGTTTAAGTGTTTATAAAAATGCAACCAAAATGAAGGAAATCTACACTAGTTTATCCCTGGGTACGAACATCTTTAACTACCCTACCCTATTTATATATTCGTTCCCTCCAAATGTATCTTTTTCATTTTTACATGTTTGGTGCACTAAAGTGTTATGGCGCCCTAAAATGTAGTTAACTATTTTATTTGTTTAAAATTTCATATAAAGTTACACTGGAGGTGGTAGTCTTATTGATAATAAATGTGAAAGTCGCACAAATAATGGAATATATTGTCGTGGTGATAGTTAAGGAAATACAACAGAACAAAATCCCACAAAACATTATACATGTATGCGCAAACGCAGCTGCAACGCAGTAACACTATTTCATGGAAGAAACAAATATGAAAGATATCAGTCACGGTCACCCTGACATAGGAATGCTCTAGCGCGCCAGATTAATAAATCGGGAAAACTATTTATCCTTATTCGGAACAGTGACAATGCGAATATTTAGTTACTTGTTTCACATTCACATGAACGCTGTTTAAATTACACCAAAATTCTGCGTATTCAAAATGTACATCCGTTGTAATGATGCAGTGTCGATTGAGATTGAATTACATTAGGAATGCAAGTCATTTAAATAACTCATTCAGTTTGTAATAAAACAGAGAAAGGAAAGCGGAAAGCTGATTCAATATTTGGCGCGATTATTTTTGGCCATATGTCTGCTTGTATTAATGTAATGTATACATTTTATCAAACGTTATGTATACATAAACCTACCGAAATTAGTATTTATGGCAGTGGTTGTGGCTTATATTATTAACAATTAGATTTGAGCGACATTTAACTGAAAATAACTTATACAATTCATTACAACATTTAGCATTTTAAGGCTTTTGCATGCTGTATGAAATGGTCATAGTGTTTTTCATTTTCAACCCAGATTTACAGCACTAGATTCATGTAGGCAATACCAAACCAATTTAAATATTACATTTGAATGTGGTGAAAACCGTTGACTCTAGTCATGTGATATTAACAAAGCTGATGCTACGGTGGTGCTTATATAATTGTCGCAAGCATGCAGATTTCAGCAGGCTAATGTATTACTCCCTTCCACCTGGGTTCATACCTAGACCACTGATTCCTCATATCCAACTTTTTGTACCATCATCGTTAAGAGGCCTATCGCGCCAATAAGCTGATCAAAGTATTTATAGAATTTTTTGGCGTTAGTTGTGTGCGAATCTTGGAATAATATATGAAGATCACCGGACTTCAAGCGATACGTTTTTTAGCGATATGAGGTTACATATGCGCAAACCGGAATTCATGGCTGAGAGAATGGTAACAAGCTATCAGTTTGATAATAAGCACACACGGTTGGGTGCGTGATGCATATAATTAATAAAATACAATTTACATAATAAGTTTTGTTTATCAAATCGAAGGTATATATGAAAGAAAAATGAAAAGCAGCATTTTTAGCACTACCTTGCTGTAGCGAAGTCTTGCCTAACATATTCCGCCCTATGTATTCATGCTAAAAAACAACAACAATATGAAGGCAACAACCAGTGTGTTTTTTCTACAGCGAATATTTTGATCAATATTTTTAAATGGTGTTCTTTCGAAAATGCTTGGCCTTTTCTTTCTAATCATGCCATGTATAGTGATATATTTGATTGGCTTGGTAATGGACAAATTGATATCAAACATCGAATATCTTACATAAAAAAGATAAAATTTATTTGCGCATGTGTAACATATTAACATAAATCAATAATTGAATGTTATGTGCTGTGGTAGAGACTTTTAGTTGTTCAATTAACATATAACGGACTGAGCGACTTGCTGGCAATGCTAATCATACATCGACTAACAACTCGAGCCATAATGATTAAAATTCATTTGAACAAAAACTTGAACTTAGTTACTGTTCAATGTTGACCCTGATCGGCTTTATCTCGGCCATAAATAATTCATGATGTACTTATATGAATTGCTAGAATAACATCGAACGATTCGTAAAGGTCATTAACCTTTTTGAGTTTATATTAAATCTTTGAAATTACGACGGTTGTACTTAAATAAGCGGACATATTGTATATATGTCTAATCGACGGCATTGAAACCAATATTCGTGGTGAGAATTAATATAGACTGTGCATATCTGTAATGCCGAGTTCATGGGCAATGGCTTATCCTAAGCTAAATTTATTAAAGAAAAAATCCAATTTGTGTAATGTCAACTTGGTACAATTACAATGTAAGTATTGCTCTGTTAATCTTATTACCGTTACGTGAACCTTATTTATTAAGAAGCTGTTAATGAGCACAAATCGCTAAATAAATATGATTTTTTTTTATAAGTTAATGGATTGTTTTACAAAACAAAAAGAAAATCGAGAGGTTTAAAAATAAGTAATCCTATTTGTTGAAAAATTTGAAGAGCAAATACACTTTTCATTTTAACAAAGGCGTCCTTTCTTCCAGTACTGTACGGTATTTTATCAAACATTTTGTGTTTTATTATTGAAAATTGTCAACTTGCTATATGGTACACATTAAGGCATCTTGATATAGAACTTACAATCTGAAAAACGTGAGATGAAACATTTTTATGTAATTATCATTTTGTGAAGGCATATTGTTGACGCTTAGTCAAAGCGTGTATAAATTAAAGGTCATAACGGGAAAAATATGTGTTTTTTACATAGGATTTTGATGTAGACGTAAGGATTTCATGTTTAAATAATATCGATATTTGCCAAAAATACCTGAAAAATCGACAGGTCTGATCTATAATATGAGTTGGGAAAAGGGATTAATGCTGCGTATTTAATGGTTGATTGTAACTTATTTAGTTACATTGCATTGCATAATTTTATCGGCTCTTGTGATTGACCGAGGACAAAACCTCTCTGCCAAACACCAGCCTGAGGGAAGACCCTGCAAAACTGCATCATTATTTATGGCATGTGCACATGTGACACTGTTCTACATAATAATTTCTTTGGTTGTGGTTTAAATGAGAGCCTATTTGAGAACTCGAACTTAGTAGAAGGAAATTCCCTATTTTTTTAGGACCACAAACTAGGCTGACGTGGATTGAAACTAACTTGCCCACCCACTCTATTTATACTGCATGACGCTTGACACTGATAAAATATTGTACACCATCATTATGGATGCGTTTATTGAAATACAGATTGTGCAATCATTCCGCGATTTACATTTTCCTTTTTTATTAGTGATTATTTTTGCTTGGTTTGCCATTTTGTGTGAGTGACAAAAGTCCATTTTTATAACTGAGCATGTATGAACTTCATAGGTTGGGGCGTATTTGAAAGTGGTTCTACAAAAACAAATAAGCTTAGTAAGATTTAATTAAAAAATAAATCATGTTGAATAGCTTTATCATGCTTTTGTTTTGATTGGAAGTCACTGTCTACAATTTTTAAGTACACACGTAGTTTACAAACAACTTCATCGATTTTAAGAAAGCTTTCGACAACGTGTTGCATGATGGCCTCTGGCAGGTTCTGAGAGCATTCACAATTGACGAAGAACTGGTGCAAGTCATCTACCAACTCTACGTAAAAGCCAGCAGCGCGGTACTTCGCAATGTACAGATGGGTGTCTTCTTCAAGACATCTGTGGGCGTCCGTCAGGGGTGTCTGCTCTCCCCCATCCTGTATAACCTTTTTCTCGTGAAGATAATACAGAAGACTAGGGCAAACTCTTCTCCAACTTGAGATTTGCTGATAACATTGACCTCATGATTAGCACCCGAAGTGAACTCCAAGACCGCACCAATAGGCTATATGAAAAAGCAGGAGCATACGGAGTGGAGGTGAGCACCGGGAAGTCGAAGATCATGGTGAGAAGTACGAAATATACGAACAAAACCAGTGCAGACATCGCCATAAACGGCAGAAACCTGGAAGAAGTGACAATTTACAAATAATTGGGAGCAACCTTGTCGAAGGATGGTACCATTCCAGCTGAGGTCGAAATAAGAATTGCAATGGCGACTGCAGCCATTGTCAGACAGAGCAGGTTGATGACATGCAGCATCCACAGCGAGCACAGGCTGTATACATCCCTAGTCGTTTCCATCTTCTGTTCCGCTGGGAGATCTAGATATTTCACGCGGATAGATAACGCAGGATACAGACCATTTGAACACACGTGTCTGCGAAGACTGCTCCGCATCGCCTACATTGACATTAAGAACAACGAGTACGTCCGGAATATAATAGCAGCATTTATTGGCCCACAAGGACCATTTCTGTTGACCGTAAACGACGAAAACTGGCATGGGTTGGAAACGTTACCACTCCAGGCACGACTCTCTGTGCAATATGCTCAATGGCACGTTAGAGGGAGATCGCCGTCACTGGCCGTCAGACAAAAAGCTGCATGGACAATATGAAAGAGACATCGCTCTCCCTCTTCATGTTGATTTACTTTTAATGTCATTCCTTATTTCCTCAGTAATGCTTGCTTGATGCAAAGTACTTTTTTTATTTCAACTCCCCATATGTACACTTGAGAATTAACAAAGACGATTAAAACAAAAGTAAATAACCTTTACAAAATCATTTGATTCTGTTGCATGCAATTCAACATTTATTACATCGAGAGGTGTGTGCGAAACTTGGAATGATATATGAATATTCGTTTATCCTTAATCGAATATACTAGAATACTCTATTTATAAGCGAATAGACTCTAATGTCCGACCTTCTGAACGTCAGATAAAAAGGGTATATTCTTGTCGTCACACAAATCACTATCATTTTTAGTTTGGACACATTTTTGAACAAGTTAAATAAATCAATCATTATTTCAAAAGAATGATTGTGTTTTCATTAGCTATATTTAAAATTATAGATTTTATTGGAGATAACGTTATATCTATAAAGAACATGAATGTCATATTTTGTTTTAGCCGAAACGGGACAATGACATTTGCCAATTCAGAGGAGACACTTTGTTTCATAGTTGTTCACATACAATAATAGACTGAACAATCAAATTCTAATTTCGAATTGAACTGCGCATCAATTGAAAAATAAAAAAATGTAATGCATAGAATTATGAGATCTTTACTATTCTACCAAAGATGCGTAGCGTATTACATCAAAATTGTGTATCAATGATGCAGGTTTAATATTCTCACTTAACATAATAAACTGTTACATTAAAATGATAACATAGTAATTTCAGATTTGTGCACTGAGTTGGAAAATGTTCATGCGACTGCCAAATGACAGCATATCGCATTACTTACAACCAAGTAAACAAGTAGCATACTATGCCAAGGTTCCGATGTTTGTGAAAAGTTAAGCGAACTTTTAATCGTACATGTACATTCCAGCCTTGAACATACTATTTAAATGCATTCGAATAATTTCTTCAAAATCGTGGATAGCATAAATTAAATAACGTATCAAGGTCAATAGTATTGTCGGGGGCACTGAATATAATTATTGCTCCAAATTACACTTTATTTATATCTTCAGATAAATAGTTGTAATCCGGATCTCCAAAAATTTGAAGAAAACAAACGTCTAATGCATAAGTACAGACAACACCGACCCATATTATCCACCAATGACGGTTTCATTTAAAAAGTAACGATTGATGTCGTATGTCATTTTGAAGAGATTTAAATGATTGGTTTGTATTCACAGATAAGTTGATTTTCCTAAACGCTAGCATATCCCGGTGGAAGTCTATTGAAGGGACATAATGTACTGAAAGACTGTTTAATGGTCTCTTCTTATGTTTGGTGGAGCATAGTTACATTCTCACAAATACCTTGATTTGTAAAATAAGCATTATCGTCAGTTCTATGAATCTCAAATCAGAGCAGCCATGAATTACAACAACAGCATTGTGACCAAGGACGAATTCCGTAATAATCACAAACTACTATAATCCTTCCGAACACGTGCAGATTTATGTCGATGCCTGTAATATAAATTCTTCATCCGCCCAAGGGTGAAGATTTTAATGTTAAATTAAGTAAAAGGATACACGCAAAATCCAAAAAACGCTTGCTTCCTCACCCCAAGGGTGAAGATACGAATGTTTAATGAAGTAAAATGATACAAGCATAATATAACAAAAACGCTTGCTGTCCTCAGACATCCGGCTGGAATTACATTTTTAAGACATCTTAGACATAATTAAACATATTATAAAGTAAGTGTCATAATCAAGTTTCACATTCATATTAAAGTATGCGTAATGATACAATAAAGTGTCATAACACAGGCAATAGTGGCTAGTGTTTTTTTACTCGGAGCACTGCGAACGTGAGCGCTTTTAATTATAATGTTAACAACACGTATTTAAGCACTACATTTTGTGTCGTGAGAATTGTTCAATATTTGCAATGTTTAAATCTTAATGTATCGTTAATTTGTTTCAAAATATTTCATTGTTTGCACTGCATAAATAAATAGCAGATCGACCTGATCCATTAAAGAAGCCTTGTCTGCACACTGTAAAACTCAGTAATTGTTAACAATTATGTCAGTGGTACATCTGTCGTTGTTATTCAACTTGCATGGTCTTTCGTTTCAAATGAATAGGCGTAACGAATCTATCCAAACTGCAGTCGTTACATTACGGTCCTGTTTGGAATGCAATAAGTGTCTGGTTTTCTTTTAAAAGCCTTATTTAACACGTTTGATTACGTGCGCATGACAATTATGATATTATTAAGTTGCATGTAGCTTTTCACAACACCCTTTGTAAACACAATACATGCATGCAAGTTTAATGTAGACATTACATAAATCAAACATCTGATCGAAGAAAGCTTAGACAGATTTAATATTATTTGAAACGTACCTGTTAGAATGTGTGAGTTTATAAATAAAATACAATCAGGATGCTGATACTCGGCGCAATTATATTAGAATATGGTATTGTTCAACACAATCTTGTATCTATTATTCATTTCATGTTTCTGATGTAGGTCAATGCGTTCATTAAAAAGATCAGCTTGAAGAAACATATATACAGCGTGTGCAGTTTAATATAAAAAATAAAATAAGCTAAATGTATCAACGTTGTTCAACCTCGTATTATATTATCGAAAAAGCACTTCTTGTTAGGGTGTATTTCTCTATTGACGGAAATTAAAGCATGTAAGATGAATGTCCCCATAATCTCATTTTTCCTTTAATTGGAAGTCTATTGGTCTAACTCGTAGTAATAAAGTATATAAACAGATGACAACTTATAAAACAAACCGCATTTTGTATAACCATAGCATTGTACACATTTGTCATAAATATTTTCAAAATATAAAAATATATAACGAATTCATCAATGTCTTAATGGGCCTCACACAATACTTTGTAGAGGTGTAATGTATTGGTTCTGCAGGCAATCTGACATAACCTGACATAAAAATGCGATACCGCAGAGTCTTTTTATTACTTCTTCTTGTTTTTGTCACTAATATTAATGAAATTATCATTTAAATTATGTTTAAATCGGCATTTGTTCTGAATAAAACATTCAGGCAAATTTTTTCAATATTCTGAAAATAATAACGAGTAATAAATAATGTTTTATTCAACTTTGGTCTCGACCATAACAGTTCATTGTTGACGATTAAGGAGTACAGCTTCAAATATATCTGTTTTTTCTGCTACTCCTTGATCGTCAAGAACGATGATAGTTCTCGGTCTACCCATTAATGTTCTACAGCATTAAAGAAAAGAATCACATCAACATTTTGAAACACTCTATAATTAAAAATAAAACTTGTAATGTTTTAGCACAAGTTTATTACCATAATGGATGATTTATGCCATATCATTCTGGCGTGTTTTCGTGTTCGCGGCCTCAAACTGCGAAACAACGCCAGCACAAAAGATCGATAAATGACATACGTGTCGCGTTGGCGCGTGAATTTATCGTTCTGACGCCGTTCAAACACGCACAACGACGCGGTACAAAGTTATCGTATTGGCCACTCTGATTATCGTTCTGAGAACTGTAATTATCTGTCAAATACAACTGCAATCGTGTGTAACTCTTACCCTGATGTGTATTAATATTCTTTCTTGGTATAGACGGTATGTCTTGATGCTCTAAACGTATTATACTTTAGACTTAAGTATAATAATAAATAAAAAAGGAATATAAATATTGAAATGCGACCGATGAACGATAAAAACATGATATGATACTCGACGGATTTTAATATAAAGAAACTACAGATGCTCCAGCAGTATTGCTTGTATTGCATTATACAAACAACATACACCGTACATTATACATTATAATAAAAAAGCTGGGATGATCGGCTTTGGACGGTCAATAAACACGATTAAGCAGTCTTTAAATCTATTATAGACATTAATATTAAGTAGCGAAATGTGTAATGTTTGGTGTTAGCCATGTATCCTTCACGCAGAAACCCAATATCTGCACAATGGGTACAGGTTTCTCTCCTCAGCACGTAGAGTTCCCAAACAAAAAGGACATATTTTTGGCGGGGGTGGTGGTGGTTGGTTGTATGCGCACTTAGGAACGTGTGATTAGATGAACATCCGACGAAGTACTGCATACTATTGAAATACGAATTCAATAAATAATGTCGTGTTTTCAATAATTTGGAATTTTTCATATCATGTTTATTGCAGTTATGAGCCATTCTACACATAACAGAAAGCGTATGAAAAACAGAAAGCATTGATTATTTGAAATAGTACACAATATGCATTGGAAGAATTAANATTCACTTCACTGCCAAGTAACGTCACGTAACTCGTACCAGTTGTCTCCAATGGCATACAACCAAAGCCAGGCGGTTGACCACCTCGGCCCAGCAAATCTAAGGAGTGATCTAACGCCACGCATGACGCCACTTCTACGCACGAATTTGCGACTTAATCGCGCTGCACTGACAGTTCGTGGAACAGTGGGCATTAGTAAAGGACTAAGCAGCATGCGTCGATAGACAATGGAACGAACTACCTCGGCAAAATATAGCGAAACACGTTGCAATGTGTAGCGCAGATAAGGATAAAGAGAAATTGTAACCATAACAATTTCTCGTAAAATCTCATTCGGAAGGTACGGTCTGTCTAAACAAAGATCCACACTTTCCTCGTCAATGTTATTGATTTCTATTGGGTCTTATTATCTCCCGTTTTCAGGTGTATTGATTGTGTCGCTCTCTGTTTCAGTCGGTTCAAGTTCCCTATTGATGTAATGTGCGGATGCATCTGTATTGTCATCTTCGTTTTGTTTTGATTGGTCTTCTGTCTCGATTTCATGCATACGAATGTCTGTTTCGGTAACACTCGATCCCGTTTCATTATGAAACGTTCGTAGCAATCTCTGCTTGTACGATTCTTCGAGATCTAGGGAAACATAGTGTTCGCCAATGTTTTCAGGAAAGTAACCCAATTTATTACAGGCGATATCTTCTGCATATTCTCGATCGTTACACGCCAGTCTTGTGTGGTCAATGCCTTCCGAATTTAGTATGAGGAACTGGCAGTTCAATTCTCTTGAAAGGGCAACAAGAGTGAGGCGGTATTCGTAAGTGGTCGGTTGTCTCATACTTTCCAAGTACTGATACATAACTTCTTGGACAAAGTCTTTGTAGTAATATCTGTGCTTTTCAAGATGTGGATCGGCATTTTCGCGTTAGCGGCGTTTTGGTTCAGAACAACTCTTGTCACTTGATTGCTTATGACATTAATATGGCAGTCTCCGTCACCTTCAGGGTTATAAATAATTATTGACCTGTGGTCGTTCCATTATTGCAACTGTTCATGTCCATCTGTACTGAAATGGTTTTCAAATTGATAGTATTATGTTTCATTGCTCGAATTGCTTCGACTATTATCGTCTTCACTGCAAACGTTGTGACTATGAAGAACAATATAGGACTTTTGTTTGTGTTGGCGATTTTGTTCCATCAATTGAAACTACTATCTTATCTTATCGACCATTTTCTCCGTCCGTGTTCTTCTTCGATCTTTCTACTTGTGATGTTTTCAATGCTTAGCCATCTTCTGTAACTGACGTTTTCATCGTTAATGGATGAACACACCGGTAAGTGTTGTTTTCTTTTTCAAATATTTTTTTTAAACAAAATTTAATGTTCTTAAGAATTTTATCTGGTGCATAAAATAGAGTTTTTTTGTTTCTTATGGCAACTTAATTTAATAAGCCTGTGCAATTGGGCAAAAAATCTATGTGTTCAGCATTTATGTAAACGGTTATGCTTAACGCATCGTGAAATTTTGACACCGATTTCAGACGTTTTCAAGGATTTATTCTATAATCTTAAGATATAGGCACAAACTGCAAGGAAAATGTCTGTTATGCACTAAGGATTATTGCAAATATATTTAAATAACTTAAGATATTTGCAAAATTAAAAATCTTAACGGTGTGTTCACATTCTGGCAAGCTCGTGTGTAAACCCCTGAAAACCCCGTTGATCCTGCATCCTCGTTATGTATCTTCAAACTGCTAAGGCGCAGAGCCCAAAAGTAATGAAAGCGTAAAAAATGTTTCAAATAGTTATATGTTATGTAAATAATGATGGATATTAATGACTGCGTGAACATAACAACCACATCACTTGTGTTTTGTTCTGAGAAAACTGGGCATAATGCATGTGCGTAAAGTGTCGTCCCAGATAAGCCTGTGCAGTCCGCACAGGCTAATCAGGGACGACACTTTCCGCCTAAATTGGCTTAATGCTTAGAAGAGACTTCATTTAAACGAAAAAAATGTCATAAAAGCGGAAAGTGTCGTCCCTGATTAGCCTGTGCGGATTGCACAGGATAATCTGGGACGACAATTTACACACATGCGCTATGCCCAGTTTTCACAGAACACGACACATATGCATTTTAAACACCTACTGTATGTTCATCAGGCATTATAAAGCACTTCTAGTCGATATAAGTGGGAAAAGCATGTTGGTCAGAAATGGCCACCTAAACCATATAACAAATCAGCTTTAAGATATCGTTTTATCTCAACCCTGACTCCCTGTTATGTGCACGAATTTAAATTAAGTCGCCTAGTAAGTGCTTTTATATCCAACATGACATATTTCGATGTACACTTGTTGTCTGAAATGTTTTAATTCTTAAAACCGTCAGAAATAAACACTGAAAAAGTGTTTGATCGACAGTCTGACTAATTGTCAATTCCAGGAATATAAATCAGACGGCTTTCAAAATTGTCAGAGCGATAGACAATAATTATTTTCAGAAATATGTTTGTCATCACCGCCAGAAATAAGCATTGAAAACGCGTTATAATCGTCATCCTGATTTATTGGCACGTGCAAGACTTTGTATTAATCGGCATGCCATAAAGTCAGTGTGGTCGACAATACTTATGTTTCAAACTTGATATAGGTCGATACCGGGGGAACTTGATTTTCATAAATGTGTACGCATCATTTAAACAGATTTTAATCGCCATCCTGTCCTCCTTTCAAGAACACATATATACATAAGACGGCATTTCACGCATCCCATTCGGGATGATATAAAGTACCCAGGTGTCAAACGTTACATATGTCGTTAAGTCGGAGATGGGTGCCTTTATCAGAACCCCCCCCCATTGAAACAGCCTTATATCGCCACTCTGAATCCTTGAATGTTGCACAAATATGAATACGAGTAAAAAATCTTAGCAGTTCTTGGGTTTCAAACGTGACAAAGGCCGTCATAAAGGTCAAAGGTTGTGTTTGCCAAGCTTTTACCATTCCTATATATACATATATTATATTGAACTTTCATTGTAAACTTTGAGTAGTGTGACTTATTATTATCCATTTTATTGGCTTTATTGATTTACATACGTATATTCGAATTTAGTTATCTGCCTTGTGCGCAAAACAATTATTACAAACGACGAAGTTTTAAAAGATATGTATGTTTGTTTTTGTTTGAATTTCACGTTTTGCAGCTAGCGTTAAAGCAGTCTTTCTTATAAAGAAATACGAGCGTATACAAAGATTTACATGCATATCTCAAGAAAAAAGAAGATCTAAATGCCTTAAGGCGCTCAACTGAGACGAGACCTCAAATATCTAAACTGTTCTTATCGGGTAGTGTTCACTAGGTTTCATTATATAATTATCATGCAACCTGCCTCTACATTTCCTAATCATGTTTTTAACGAACCACTATCATTCTAAACTCCGCCCAGATATCATAACAAAACAGTATTTAAATATATACTGTATTTTATTTAAAACTTTTCCCAGTATTAAGTATTATAAACAAACATCAATTACTTACATTTTTCAAAAATCCAAAAATCTGTGAACAATTCCCTTTAAAAAAGATACATATTGCGTTGACGTTTTGATATTCCTGTGTAAAGCGCCGCTTGTAAAAACAATAGCGTGTGCTTGTTAAACCAACGCCGTAAAGTATTAATTACTTGAAGGTATGTGTACAATTAATTTACACTCATTACATATGTTTGATGTTGGTTTACAGAAGGAGATTTCGAGGTTGAACTTTGACCACCAGTTACAAAGATTAGCATTTAATATTCTGCATACAACTCCAAGTGCGAGCAGTTTCATCATAATTTACATAAATTGACAGCAAGCACGTATGCCCGATAAGATACACAACTTAATTTATGAATACATAAAACAAAACTTATAGGTTCTTTACGACGATCATTTCAACCGAACAACGTCACTATCCGTTCGGATGAAACCATATTTACCGTATATCAGGTATACATGTCTATGTACCCTAACACAGCAAACGTAAACTGATTTCTTGCATTCATCTGTCAGGTTTTATGATGGTCATGCGGTTGAAAAAAAAAAACAAAGTTGATTTGTAACCGGATTAACATAACAAGAAAGAATTTTGATAAACGGAGCTTCCCTAAAATGGAGGGTCATTATTAAAAATAGAAGAGAAAATATTGTTTTTCGAATAAATAGAGTTACAAACACTATTTTGGCAAAAAAACAAGGATGTCCAAAACTTCGAGAGTCCGGAAATATGCAGTTATCACGATAGCGTATATAATCACAAATCGTCGCATGTTTATTTAATTTAAAACACGGCTGGTAATAAGTAAGATGTGTTTCTATGGATGGTAGGAGTGCATTCTCTTGCAACTTAAAAACGTCTAGTAGACTTAAGGCTAGATTAAGCTCACATAATGGTAATAAAATACCAATGTTATTAATATCCCTTGCACATCGCTTCTGTAAAACAAAACCCAATTTACAATTTGTATCACTCCACTAACATAATGCAGCATTGATATCTTTGACCCGTGGAGACTTCGCATTTTACTCAATAATAGCTATTTGCATGCTATTGTAAGACAGACAAAAGCTACTGTTTTGACTCGTTTGATTTATCAATAGAACTTATGGTAGCGAGTCAAATTTGCGCTTGAAGTTTTCAAACTATACTTATTTGTATTTAACACATGCGTTTACATGCTGCAATGCATTGGACTAACAATAAATTATATATACTCTAAGGATCTTCATTGTTCACGAAGAACTGTCAGGTAGCGTTTGCACGTTTTAATAAGTTACGTTATGTAGTTCAATACATTAGCATTATAATTACAAATCTGTATGTTAAATATTGAAAAGACTCGATCAATGGAACCGGTATATGTTCATGTTTGCAAAATAAATAAGTATTCAGTGTACAGGCAATCAATACTTGTATAAATTCTGCCACAGAGTATTGTTTTTTTTGGAAAGAGGGTTCAATACATACTACTATTTTAAAATTTAATAACATGAAAGGTATTTGTTAATACGTATTGATCGATTGATATGATAAATATTCTTGGGAAACTTTTTTAAGTTCTGGATAGAAAACAAACGGTAAAAAGGCAATCGATACAATTTATTTATTAAAAGATTTGGCTAATTTCCAAATTTTTGTTCCTACCAAAAACAAAGGATCAGTGCTTAATTGTCTATACTAAAACAGTCGCGGATTGACCTTGAAGAGTGGCGAGTTAATGCTTTTGGAATACCACGACAAAAGGCCATTAAGAAGTTGTTCTTTATCTTCGGATATCTGGGAAGGTCCGTGCCGACCTAAATATCTGATTTTGAAGTTTTTATTTTCAGAAATAGACCGACAGTGTTTGATAAGACTGGCAACAGATGACGAATTAAAATTGTTCGACTACCCAAGACCGGATCCTAAAGGTCCAGAAGGCAACGTGCGTATTCCAATGGACCGAGTGGGTTTTAAGAAAGGTAATCACATTCTTTTTGCATTAGATCTACCGTTCTTTTACCATTATTACTATTCTTATTGATCGTATTCTTCTCCTCCGTGTTTTGGCCATTTTGCTCTTAGTTTTGCTTTCAATTTGTTGTTATAAAATCTGCTTCCTATCATATCTAGATGATTATATTTAGATTATATTTCATGTTAAGATTATATATTAGTGATTAAGATTAAGACAGTATTTGTGTTTTCGTTCATATATTTTGGATTGAGCTGATGCTATCGTAAAGGTTGTATATTTTTTATAGGTGCATACAAAGGCTGCGCAAAACAATTCGATACCACTTTCAAGATTGTCTCCAAATATTTTTACCACCCAGAACGTCTCCGAAAAATGAGTATATGAACGCATTTACATAATGGCATAACACGAGAATTGGCGATTTCATTTAATTAAAAGTGTTAAACAACGAAAAGTAATTAACAAATCTTTATAGTTTATTAATAAAATGAACAATATTAGATTAGAATAACTAAGTGATGGGAGAGAAACGAGTTATTTGTTAATAACATATCAAAGTACTGTCATTTCAGTACACATTTAAATCTCATGAACAATGAACGCAAACAAACTTAGGATGATACATTATTGGTAGCATGCCTTATGCTCTAGCTTTGTTTGTGAACACGTTTGCGATTAAAACACAATCTATAATCACACAGTTTATGCAAAATGATATAAAGAAAACAAAATCACCATATCAATATACTTCATAATTAATAAATTGTGTCAAATCCTTTAGATGATGGAAGTCTGAAATACGGATGTTGCAAGAACAAAAAAGGATATCCAGAATGCAAACAGGCACCGGTATTACACATAATATATTTTGCACATACAACTTACTTTAATGTATAGTACCTGTTCTGAATACACATATTTTTTAAGTCTATATAACTTACAACTTTATATTATTTTTTTCAAATTTAATACCGGGCTGTATGATTGAAAACGACTCGCAACACAGAAAGTATAATTTAAGATGCAAGAACTGGTAAACACTTATGATCACATAATGCATCGCGACTGAAACGTATGAACTTCTATAACAAGATGATGTTATTGCAGTGAGATAATATACAATCAAGACGTCACATAACGAGTGAAATATAACGTTCAAATAGTTCGTTTTATTAATTAATTTGTTAGACTTTGAAGATCGCATAAAAGTTTGAACTCTTGGCATTATTGTGTCATTACATTCACATAAAACGCATTGTGACAATACATTGACGAATACAAATAGTCTTTAACAAATTAACGAATGAAAATAATGTTTTGATCTACTCGCTGTTTCTTTAAGCTGCAGTCCATTTCTGGTACCCAATGAATCTAAAACCATTTCTTGAAAACATTATTAGCATATCACATTTGTTTTAAATTTAATAATATTATTTCATTTGTGAAGTTCTTAATTATATTTAGAGTCACGTGCATAAAGGCAATGTTTACAATGTCAGTGGATACAAAACCACTCAACCGTTGACATCCCGGCAATCATGGAGTTTATGCAATCGACACCGAATCAGTAAGAAGCTTCATTAAGTGTTTATTGATTAAAAATGTCTTCGAATGCAACAGATTAAACTTAGTTTCCATCATATAAGAAACAAATATTAGTCATATTAGCACGTTTACGATGATTTTTATTTTCAAACCGTACCTTATGTATTTTATTTTGGAGCATGTGTTACGTTTCAAGGCGTTAAGTACTTTCCTTCATAGACACAATTATATTGGTAGGAACTATCTGGATAAAAATTAGCATATCAAGCATTTAGGTCCATACGAAGAATGGTCTCGAGGTGTGCAAGGTGACCGTGATAGACATCAACTGCAAAGTGGTCTACGACGCGTACTGTTTACCAACTTCAGACATCAATGACTACAACACATAGTATGTACACTTTAGAAATTATTTGTAATCCACTCGCCACCTTTTGGTGAATGAAAGTCATTAGTAACTTCGTATGAGTACTTCCTGTAACCTTTTTAAAAATAACTTGAGGAAATAGTATTTTATGTTTTAAGGTCATTTGATTTTTTTTTCATGTGGGTTTTCAACCATTCGTTTTGTTATATCCAAAACAGTCAAGAAAAATGGAATCATTGAATAAAAAAAATGTACTACAAATTGTTTCGATTACAGCTCATCAAATGTGCTCGGCGAACCATCCAAACCCTAGCATTTATTTTCGTTTTCCTTGACTTCCTAAATAAATTGTATACATGTTTTAACATAAGCTATCTACTGAATTGTAATTTATAAATGATGCAATATATACGGTTAGGGCTTAATGTTTAATTACAGTTGACTTTGACCATTATGTATCTGTTTTAGCCAAAGGTTTGTTATTTTAATGTAAACCAAAGACAAGGATAATTACATCAGCTATGTTACATGACCTCAAAATATCAAAAGAAATGTGTACGAAACATGTCCGATGATTTAAATAACAATGTATGTTGCTTGTTGACGTTAACATGTATATTGTAATAGTACTGACCTTTCAGTTGGAGTGGAAATAATGAGGACGACCTGCAACATACGAAGAAGACATTCGAAGAAATGCGCAACGAGCTTCTGGCTCTCTTTAACAGAGAGACCATCCTAGTTGGTCATGGTTTAAATAACGATCTGATGATGCTCATGGTAAAATGAGTAAAACGTGTTTTCTTAACTTAAACTTAAATGTGTGTACAATAATGAAGGCGCTATTTGCTGGTATTTACTTTTTGTAACACAAACCACATTCAAATACGAAATCCATAAAAAATGTATATTCTAGTTATAACAAAAGGTATTTATAAAACTAGCCTGGAATTTTAATATCGAACTTAATCTCGTTTCAAAAGTTATGTTCATATGTTAAGAATCATTTTTGGCGGTTTGTGTTATAAAGAAAATACTTCGGCACACTTAGTTAACGTGTAATTAAGTTAAGTGTTCCTACTTTGTGGAAATTCGCACTAGTCGCCGAATATCGGAAGATCACGTGCGTGCAACGTGGGTATCGCGATGTTTATTGAATTTGCAATTTTCCTGCATGTTTTGCGTATTCCATGCGATCATAAGATTCAATTTGATTAACGAGGACTTTCCGATTAAAGTAACATTCGGCGTAATTTACATACAAACCCACGACACCGTTTACCTTTAAATTTTGGCCATATAAAAATAAAACACTGGACTGAAAAAGCTTCTCCGTCACATAATGGAAAAATTACACAAATGAAAAATATTATTTTAAATTCGTGAAAACAAAATACTATTTTATAGAACTGCTTAAAATAGCATTGTGCACACATTACCAAAGTTCAAATCTCCCTGGGTAATTATTTCATACGCATTTGGTGAAGTCCAGCGGATTACAACTCGTTGAGTGTTATTGTATAATTACCACATGGGCGAAGAAACTAACGTTTTTAAGGCACTGTAACTTAGTGAATTCAAATCAAATACATATTCGTATGATTTGTTGTCTAATAGATTGTACACAGCAAGATCATCGACACGCAGATAGTGTACCCGCATCCACTAGGACTCACGCGGAGACGATTTCTAAAAGACATTGCTTTGTCCGAGCTGCAGATAAAAATCCAAGTTGGAGGTATTTATAGATAAATCATGTCTGGGTCATTTATTGCATAGTGTGTATTGAATGTTGTGGAAACTTGACATTATTTATATATTAAGAACTCGTGTTGTTTGATTTTCTGCTGCTACGGAAGATGGTGTTTTGTTGTTAATGTTGTCTTGTACCAATCTTTATGTTAAGCATGCTTTAATATGTCAACTTGAAATGAATTATGACATCAAAAGACAAGTATCATAATCGAGTTTATAAAGGCAAACCAATTAATGTGCTTAAACCTACGAACACCACATACAAGCGTGCTTTACACGTTTTGTTATCAATGTTGTTCGATCATATTATGTTTGAATAGGATGCTTGATAAAGAATTATTGCACGATTTCCTCTTGTTAGAACATAGCCAGTAAATTCGTATCCGCATCAATAAGATTGTTTATAAATTACATGTTCGAAATGTGTTTACGCATGTATAAATGTGCTTATGTACCAGTTGTAACACAGCTCATAAAAGCATTCTATGAACATACATATTTGTACATTTCAGAGGGTCACGACAGTAGAGAGGACGCCGAGGTGACAATGAAACTGCTGCTGAAAAAAGTAGACTAGAATGAGCTCAAACGTACATCTGCTGAAGGCCTCTTTATGGTTTCAAATACACGTACATGGGAATGAAAAGTCAAAATGCCCCACTGTTCTTTAAATGTGACGTTCTGCTGATTCGTTGTTGTGGTAAAGGCAGCAATATTAATTATCATTTTAAAATGTATATGGTGTAAGCAAATACTGATTGACAAATTAATTCAATAAGAATTAATTTAGATGTGGTACAAACAAAATGCCCTATGGGATATGTATTTTCGTTCAAATTGAAGTGACCTGAAATCTCGTGTAACATGTGAATATTAATGTGACACAATCGCATGCAACCTTAAAAAGATGTTCGTACCCAGGGATAAGGCGCAACATTTACTTATCCACGTGTATCGATGTTACTATGAGTTCATCCAACGATATAAACTATAATTTAAAAGATAACCATTACTACATTAAGCATACTGAACATGTGCACAGTCTAATACAATGATGAATAAGTGTTTTATACGTGTTTTGCTCGAATGTATAATGGAATAAGCACTTTAACAATCACGCTAATATGGCTGTTATGTAAATGTTATTCGTTTGATAATACACGACCTGTTCGTGTCTTTCATCTTCTGGAAACCAAGCTCTAAACATCAACGCTCTTAAGTCTCTTTATAGCATAGATCGACCACTTTAACTGGTTTTCTTTTTTTATTATTATTAACGATCTGTTTATATTATTTTCAAACTTAAACATTCGACTTAACATTTTAGCGCTTTTTCTATACTATAAGAAATAACACCACCATATTTACTTTAGCAATATAACTATTGTTTCAAACCTGTCTAATTTACGTTAAATTGAAAACACAACTTTTTATTGATTAACGCCTCTTGGTTGTCCGTGGACGCCAGAAGGAACGACATACATGCATTTAGCAAAGCTAGACACGCATCGCGGACTGAGCGAGTCGAGTGTTTGCTTGTTAACAAACTATTTAATTACAATGTATCGTGATATCGGGTGATTGATTTCGACGTAGGGGTATTTTCGACGATTGCGCATTTTCCGGTGTAAACATGAATACCGTGCATACTCGGCAGAAGTCACGTGTTATTTACATTTGTTATACATAGTTCATTCAACGATGACCTAATTTACGATTCCGTGGCTATACGGACGGTAAATAAACATACTTTTGTTGCAATATGGTGCTTTTCATGCCTTTCAATTAATCCCTAAATATCACCAAGAATTTTACATCGTTTTTATTGTTAATGAAGATATTTCACCAATAAAGAAACTGTTTTTGGCAATTACAACAACTGTGTAACATATATTTGTGTAGCATAAGGGTCCTTTTTGGAGAGGCCCTTACAAAAAGTATCACCATGGTGATATGGAAGAGACATACCAAGCTGTGGTAGAGGATGGGATTGCGGTGGAAAGACCTGCAAAGATGTCCCAAGTGCCCATAACCACCTTGAAAGATCGGGTCAAAGGCAGGATTGAAATGGACATCTTAAGGTCTGGGCCGCACACTTTGTTAACTAAAGAATAAGAGGCATTTATAGCTAACCATTTGAAAACAATGGCTGAAGTAGGCTATGTGTACTCACGCCAGGAGAGCATCAATTTGGCAATTTGACTACGCTGTCCACTTAGGAATAAGAGAGAGCGCAAATATTAGGATTTGACTGGTTTTATGGCTTCATCTCCAGATGGCCAACTTTGAAGTTGAGTTAGCCTAGAAATCTGGAACTATCCCATGCAATGTGTGCAAATCCAAATGCGATCAATAATTACTTTACATAACTGACAAACACAATAATAAATATCACTTGACAAGTAAGCCTGAATGCATTTTCAATATTGATGAGAAAGGACTGAATATTGAACATAAACCACCCAAAATTGTTGCTGGTAAATTATCCAAAGCCCAGGCAGTTACACCTGGAAGATCAAAAAATGTTACTTTGATTGGATGTGTTAGTGGAGTTGGACATCAAATACCACCGTATTTTGTATTTCCGGGTAAGAGTATGTTGGACTCCTTGTTAGAAGGAGCTCCCCCTGGAGCAGCTGGCACAGTTATAGAAAGTGGATGGTCAAATTCTGTTGTATTTGACCATTACATGAAAAGCCCTTTACTGAAGTATATGCCTGCTAGAGACAGTGGTCATGTTCTGGTGCTGTATGATGGCCACAAGAGCCAAGTATATCTGCCTTTGATTGAATGGGCCAAAAAAGAACACACAATTCTGTTTTGCCCACTCACTGTAGTCATCTGTTACAGCCCCTAGATGTCAGTTGTTATGGGCCATTAGAACAAGCCTGTTATTATGCCTGCCATAGGTACATAAGAGAAAGGGGTGGCCATGCCATCACAAGGTATGAAGTGGGTGCCATTGCTTGTAGAGCGTACACTAGTACCCTGACTGCATCAAATATCCAGGCAGCTTTCAGAGAGTCGGGTGTATTTCCCTTAAATCCAAATGTGATATGTCCGTCAGATCTTGCTCCATCAACAGCTTTCCAAAATACCGACTCAAGTAGAGTTGTTCCTGAAAAATCAAATAAAAAATCAGATGAATCATTTTTTCAAACAAAAGGCGGTCCAATTCTAAAAAATATTCATCCAAAAAAGCAAAGGAATACCCTAAGTAAAGTTGTAGGAGACAAATGTATTACAGAATCGACAGTTGTTGGCGCAATAAAGTTGCGCATATAATCACAAAGCAAACAGTCTACAGATTTAGAACAGTGTATCACCTCTCCGGCTGTGCCTAGTACCTCCGGCCTTCAGGTGAAACGAAAGCAGCCCGCAGTTATACATGCATCATATTTTGTGTTTTCTCAAATTGACAGTTAAGTGGGTCGTATGGATCACGAGGCGTAACTTGCCGCATCAATAAAATTAAGACGATATGACGTATACGTAGCTTATTAACGCGCGCATATTACCACCAACAAACCAGAAGGAACTAACCATTATAAACAGGAGGAGCAATCGTTTCATCCGAGCAACGCTGAAAACGCGCTCTTATTCTCAATAGACGCAAAACAATACAACGCTATACGGAGGGCACATATTGTTACCAGAAACATACACGAGATAACATGGATATTAAGACTCATCCTCAGAAGCCAGTGCGCAGCTTCATGGAGGAACCGGATGTCCGGTGGAGGCACGGGAAACCGAACTTTGAACCAACGGTTTTGCGACCTTAACCGAATGTATATCCATGCATAAGGCTTTGATGGCCGTTTCTGGCGTTAGCGTATTATACTGAAATATAAAGATGCTTAAAATAACGAAATACAATCTAGTATAATTTATTACTGTTAGTTGTTGGACGCTTAAAAGTAATTAAATTGTTTTATGTCCGCCATGTTAGATACATAGAAATTAATATTCCCAGAAGTCAGTGTCCGAAATTTTAGAGACACCTTCAAAATATACATGTTGCATCGACCTTTGGATACTGCAAATATTATTATTCGTTTGGCATTAATTTTCGTTGATTACAAACCACGAATGTAAGATCGCAACGAAAACGTGTTCCCACTGTTTACATGTTTAAAGACTTAATTACCGTAGAAACAAAACACATTTATATCAAAGGTTTATATATGAAGGGACGTCATGCCTAGAAGGTGTGTGTTAGGGAATGGTATCCCCTCCCAAGTTGTTTGAAAGTTTTACATTTAAGATGATTATTTTTGCAATTTGGGGTATACTGTATGTACACTGAATGTTTGACTTGTGTGCACAATAAAAATATAAACAAAACAATGAATACGTGGTTAATATTCTTTAATTGTCTTGACGTTAAAACGTTCGCACATCAATCCAATGAGAACTTAGCATCTTTGCATAACTATTTATATATAACTTCATTTCCTCCAAATACACGAAGAGCTTAACAAATAAACAGACACAAATAACAATAGTTTACGAAAAGCATAAGCATAATATGTATATATTTACATTGTACAATATTTTACACGTCGTCAGCGATAATACAGTTAACATTGACATTATAAACCGTTTACATATATAAGGAGACGTATATGGGCGTATATAGATTGCGCTAATCCCAATACATTCAATAAATCGATAAAGGCTTCACTCGTGAAAGTATGTTTTCTATAACAACTTGTGAAATAAAATTCGATCTAAGTCTGGCCAGATTATCTCTTCTATATTCAATACTAATGTAGTATTATTTCTGTATGGCACACAATTATGTCAGTATACACAATTATAACAGTTAACCATTGACTGCATTGATCTTTTTTGTGCACTTTATTAAAAACAAAATGGCATTTACCTTGTAAGGCGGTGACACCTGTTTTATTCAATTTACGTGTTCGTTGTGTACGAGTTTGTCTTGTCTACTTTTTTTGCCTCATTGTTCTGCAAGTGGCTATTTGCTATAATTAATAGACCACATGGTATAATCAGGGTAGTATCCTGTTGTTGCAGATGAATGTTTACTGTGTTTAAATTGCAATATTTCAAAACGGATCGTTTATTTTGCATAACATGAAATAAAACACAAATACAAATGAATACAAATTTTATATAGTCGGTCGACAATTCTTAAAAAAACAATACGAAGCATCTATGCTTTTTTAGGAATTACAACCCTTTGATAAAAAAATACCCTAAAAACGTCCGTGTGCAACTTCTCCTGCATTTCGCACACCATTTGCGATTGACTTTTACAGAATAATTATCGCCAATTGCTACAGCGCATGTTGTCAAGGTTTTACGATTGTGCGAGTTTAAGGAGTTATTTCCATTTGTTTAAAATTACATATAAACATATATGTGCGCAAATCCCACCTCCTCCTATATTGAGCATGCCCATTGTATGACATTTTAAAATAATAATTATCTCTATTTTTGCAATACATATATTCAAAGTTCCGCAATTGCCTATTTTTAATGAAGTTACTGCCCTTAGTTAAACATAACATATAGAATGTTTTGTGCGCAAATCCTACATATTGTATGCGATTTCCGCAAAAAAAATCACAACAATTAAATGCAAGTGCTATAGGCATATTGTCAATATTTAACACATTTGCATTATTTTAAGGAGGTATTACCCTTTGTTTGAAATTAATATATAAACGCTTCTGTTCGCAACTCCTCCAATATGCGTATAATTTTCGCCAAACGTTACCAGAGCAATTGTCCTTAAGTGCAACATCACATATTGTCAAAGTTTCACGATCAAGTGTGTTTAAAGAGATATTTCTCTTTGCTTAAAATTGCATAAAAAAGCTTCTGTTCTCCTTTATTTTGCATTCCGATTCCATTTTTTTTTTCAAAAAAATAATCGCAAATTCTTACTGAACCCTTTCTACTACAAAGCACCCGTGGTAAGCAATATACTGTCTGTGACAACATCTTGTTGTGATTTATGTTAACTTGGGATCCGTTATTTTTTCTTTTATTTACACTTATATTACTATTTCTACACCAATTGTAAAGATTTGGACGTTATAAGACGGTGACCCATTGTTGATCATTAATGTTGTGTATTGTCTGTATTTTATATTGCATTTATTTTGTGCTTAATTGTTTGGCAATTGGTTCCTTGCCATTATGAAAGGACAGCTCGACTGGTATAATAAGGTTTCTCTCCTACTGGTGCACCTGAAAGTTCACGTTGTGTATATGAAAATATGGCTCTTGCAAAGATCGTTCAGGCTTCAAAAAGACGGTTAAAGAACTATAAACGGAACATATTGCTCAAAACTGAAAGAAGTTAAGCTGACTTTGAATATTATTATTTAAAGAAAATTGACGCTACATTTTGTAATGGTGTAAACTTTTTGCTCAACTCAAACATGATATATAATTGAAAATAAAACCATTATAAATACATATGGATCGAAAGGCAGTCTTGCAGTCAAACTGTGGAATAAAATTCAACTTGTCAAAAAATATCGAGATCGGCAACATGTTTTTGCACGAGAGCATTATTTTTTCAGTAAAAGCAAAGCTCTGAACACGCTTTGGATTTGTTTACATCTGCCTTCAAGAGTGGTTTTGCATTGGAAGTCCTTGACGTCATTTCCGGTAGTTGTTTTTGTACACCAATAAGGCTCCTACTAATATTACCCCATCATACAAAGAGTTTCCCTATTTGTAGTTCCCGTGACGTGTAGAGCCAAAATATGAGTCCCCTTTGTTACAGATTTTATTTGTCTACACACAATGCACGGAATCTTCAACCTTAAATGTATGTTATCCTTGATCCATGCGGTATGCAAAATTCACGTTAGTCGGGAATCTCTGTGGGTTCTAGAAAAACGCGTACCCACCCGCGTGCATCCGCCTATTACAGACTCTTGATCGTGGCATAATTGACCACTCGCCAAATCTCCTATCTCTCCGCCCGTCTAGTAGCACACGACGAGCATTTAAAGAATAAACCGGGGTGATTTTGGATCTGATTTTCTATGATGCAAGCTACAGAAGAGGGTTAAATGAACTACAAATAATCAGAAATTATATTAATCATCGACATTCATATACCGGTTAATTATAAACTAAATATAGATATCGATAAAAACAGGGCAGAAATAATGTAAAATTTAATTATTTAGTATAATATTGCATTGAGTTCATTAACATTATACAGTAGTAAGAGTAATATTTACACGTATACATCATTTGACATATATAGTTATTTTGACTGAGGTGACATTTTGCAGATTTGTTAAACACGCATTTCCTTAATATAGAAATTTTGCATTATTTGGCATAAGTAACCCGAAACGGAGGTTACCAAATACCAAATGTAACATCAGTTTTAAAGATGATTTTCATAACATTCACGTGTTAAAACGTTTTATGTGGATAATATGTAGTTATGATTATAAACAATCATTTCCGGCGTGTTATGTTAATGAAAGAAAAACAAAAGAACGAGTCACACGTTCGGTCGTTTTTCAAGACGTCAATCTGATAACATGTCGCTTAAGAAAATGCATGTCCGATTGGCCAAAGGAACCATTTCATGAGGTGGTATATCTATGCCTGGAGGGTATACTATTATGTCGAACAACTACCTTACAATTCAAGAGGGGATTGAGAAACTTCAAAATCTAAAATAAAACTTTCATTCGAATACTGTGACACACTCTGTTTGGCGGACAAAAAAAGGCGACAATAAGGCGCTGCCACGGTGTGTGTCGAAAATCGATACCTTATTGGTTGATCTCGGTCTTATCAGCTCCTATGATTTAAAGCTGGTGAATGTTCAATTTGGACATACCTTTAGCACTTGCATGAAAGGTGCTTAAATGTTTGTTCCTTTTTTGTTATATAGTATATATAGTACAGTAAGTACAATATGGGGCTAAAAAGATTTCCGCACTTGGTTTAATGCTGCACTTAATATAAGATTTAATAATTGTCAGCAGTATCAGCCTGAACGTTGGTCCTTCATTTCCATAATTGCTGTTAGTGTTTTTTTTGCTGGAAATATATTGCTAAGAATAGTAAAACAGATACGATTGCCGTTACTTGTATACTTGTACAGTCGATTGGTGTATAGCGGAATTTAGTGAGTAACGGATAGGTTAAACGTTTTTTGCAAAATACTTATATTAATGTTAAGATAAATAGTTTTCTATGAATTGAATACAAAAAGCCTAGCATTGTTATGTCGAGTCATGTTTTTGTTGACGTGCGTCAATTTTTACAACTGTTTCTTTTTTTGAAAGCAAAACAAGGTCACGTTATGTACGCACCGTTTTTGTGACGACAGGAAAAGTGCAGACCTATGGTTTCTTGAATTTTGTTTGGTAAACATAATGTTGATTGAAGTAATATTTTAGTAATATGTGTCCTTTACAAAAGCTCAGGAACCAAATTAATGCGTACCATATAAAATAAGCATGAAAGCTGCAACTCGTGTTTTAGTGAATAACGGACATGTGGTGACCCATATTCAGGAATGAGGGTATTGTCTCAAAATAAATATAAACGCAATTGAAGTTGTCCAATATACATGTGGTTAGCATGTGGCTATGATATTAATTAGTAAAAACATCATTTTTAATGAGAAATAATCAAATTATAACGAAAAATCGATTTCTCTGAAAACATTTTTTTCATTATCATATATATATATATATATATATATATATATATATAGGTATGCAACTCAAAATGACCCGAATATAGGGTGCATTGCTTTGAACAGCCATCAAGTATGTAGCGATTTCCATGAACCCGGTCTTATTTAACGCAGAAATGAAATTCCTTTCTGGAAATGTATATATATTGCACAATTATTTACAAATGCTGGGTCAAATTTCAAGAAATAACACGATACACATGTAATCCGATAAAGACCTAAGCGATCCGGTAATGGCTGAATCAGTGTACCATAAAAATCGCGCTGTAAACAAATAATATTTAACGGAAATTTAAATCCGCTGGCATGTTCAATAGGAAAGATATTTGTCTTTCGAGGTTTATTGGTTGAATTACTAAATGCATGATGTAAACGTTGAAATGAGACTCGAAGTCCTTAGCTATCCGTTATTCACCAATCGACTGTATAGACATATGTCCTTCGTGTGATACTAGTGTGCTATAATTGGTAAAGCTTTAAATAAGTTGCATATGCTTGATATTTTGGGCGTATTTATTTGCTTAGGTCATCCACGTGATTCGCGCGTGCGAAGATTGTTTAAGAGCTAAATGATGTCCATATGATTGAAATTCGCAGGCGCTTTTATCATCTAAGGTCCTCCAAAGGTTTGCTTCACTTGGCGTCACTTTGGCAAGTTTGAGGGGGCTTTTAACGGCCTTGAATCTACAGGAGAAACCGTGGAAATGTCTGGATTCAGCGTTTCCAAGGTTACTAAGATCCTAAGATCCAGTCTATTGAGGTGTTCTTCGATCCACACGAGGTGATCCTCAAACTCATGGGATGTCAACCCTACACACAAGGGCAGTGTCCGTTTGTGAAGCTTCACAAATTATCGATTTTTTTTTCTTATATTAAAATGAAGTCGTAGAACTTTTACATATAGTTTCGTATACTGTATGTTTTATTGGTTACATTTTCATATATCTTTATAATCAATATTTGTGTAAACCATTCACCGTTCAGTTTCGCTTGTACTTTGAATGTAACTTATACAAACTGCACGAAGTTGTTTTGATCATGAGTTTCAATGATCGATTTGTATAAGCGTACACTTCATCGGAGTAAAGAGAAAAGCAGTCACTGAGAATTGTGTGTGGTATTGTTGTATTGCTATATTGCAAATGTTGAATTCATTGCGTCAATACTAATTGTGGATTTAGAAGGTTGGACGGCAAAGGTGTACGTCGCTTCTCAATCTCCCCAAATGTTCGACTATGTTCAATTAAAAAAGTAATATATTTCTGTTGTACTAAGGTTAGTTGAATAATTCGTTTCGCTTAATGTACTATAACAATTAACAGCAAAATGTTTACTGCTCCAACTCGCAAAATACTTGCGTCTCAACACTAACTAGAAGTAGACCAAACTAAATTGCATAACGCGGGATAGGAGTGTTTAACTAACAGAAATAATCGATAGAGATGGATTATGTTGTTTAAAAACTAATATATCTTGAATTTGCATAATAAATTAATGTTACAAACCCCTTAACCAGTGTTTAGAGAGACGAAAAATGACATTAATAGAAATAATCCGGAATATCGCGTAACTATAAGCATAGGCATATATAACTGTATTTCCTCCAAATACACGAAGAGCTGAACAAATAAAAATACTAAATTTAGACGTATCCCTTCTAACACACGATAATAATATACATTGGCGCATAAAATAAAACCAGTTAAATACACATTGTTGACAATCACAACAGTGTTACTAAATGGCATCAATTAAAAATATGGCTTCAAAAACTGCAAGCTGTTATTTTACACCTGTCCTTGCTGTCGGTGTAGATCAAAGGTCTTTGATTTGAGTGCCGATATTCGGCCGATTTCTAGCTGTAAACTTGTAACACACCAGCAGGTGGTATGTGTGAAAACTATCGGTCTTTACTGCAGAACAGAACAGAACAGAACAAATCGTTTATTTCACCCAAGTATAAAACATATACAACAAGGGCAATCTAACAAAGCAAGATTATTTAATAAATTATAAACCTCCGGTACTATTAACAATAGGGATTAGCAAAAACTTAATCAGTGGGATATGGAGAGGGTTGGGGGGTACCATAGGTGGGAAGTAGTAGTACTAATAGATTATGATCAAATAGTAATGATAACTCTTTTATTAATTGTGATGGAAATAATTGTATTAATTATAATAGTGGTAGTAGTATGAATACTAATTCATTTATTCGGTAACGAGACAATGTAGTTTACATGCATTGTGTCAAAAACAAAAATCTACGATAATTAGTGGTTTGTGGCCGAATATATATTCGGTGTGGGGATGAGTTTTTGCACACGGCGTACAGGCATCAAAGATTAATTGTTATTTTCGTGTGAATATGACATCTTTAATTGTGATAATAAACCGAGGCATAAAAATCATGGAGAATGGATGGTTGCGTAACAATTTGAACCATGTGGCTCTTGTTGTGAATCCACAAGCAATCTTTCTTCCAGTGTGGTTCACGCATGAGCGCACCAGCACACACACGAACAAGTCACGAGGTCGGCATGTTTACAACACAATGGTTATTGAGAAGGTAATTACAGTACAGCTTTGATTAACCGTCTATCAGATAATAGAAAAATATAAATACCGTTAATTGTTGACGGTATGGGCGGGTCAAGCATGCATTTTTAAGCCAGATTATTATGAATAAATATTAATTTTGATATCAAGTGTAAGGAAACGTTCCTTACTTGACATTTGTATCACTCCCGGAAACAGGTGACATTGTGAAAATGTAAACATTATAATCATTCATAACACACCGGCAGAAAATACCTGGATAGCCTACGGAGGAAGCCAGCTGAATCCACCAGAAATCACCATCGTATATTCTTTATTAAGCAAATATTGCCATTTGTTAGTCTGTCACTATGTTTTGTCAAACACTGAACTCGGTTCGCTTGATTATTTATTTCATGTCGCGTAGGTTGTACTACACACTTAAACTTTAAATAGTTGCAGAAGTTAATTTTGTGAATGTAATTATATTTATCCCCATTATGGTTCATAACTTTAAATGTTTATTTTAATCCGTAAAAGACATTGTAAGTTAGCGTCTTTGTAATTGACCGCCATGTTAAACTTCAGGCGCGAACTATTTTTCGTCTGTAAGCTAGGACTCGGCTTCTGATCAGTATTAACATTATTGTTTTCATAATTTAACAGTAATCCTTTGAGAGTATTTGGATGCTTCGCCGAGATACAGCCTATTCATTTGTTGCATTATAGAAATGTTAATATTTATATGAACAGTTGTTATTTCTCATGGGGCGGAGTCTTTACTGGCTCACCTATTCATACGCCTTACCATTTGTTAAGTTCGGCGACTGTTTGTTTCAAATATCTATGTTCAGCTAATTATTTGTAAATACTGCTTTTCGTTAAAGCTGTTCATTTGACCAAAGAGCTGTTTATGATGTGTTGAGTTTAGATTGTTATATTATTTAAGGAATGAACCTGAGCACACTTTGTTGTTAAAAGCCGATGATTTCATTGGTTCATTTTGTCACGTGGTAACTGAGTCGGAAACTATAAATACGGGCTAAGATCTCAGTCTCATCATCTTCTTTCTGGAGTTCACACCTCCATAAGAAACCTTCAAGGACTGCAACTCGCGGTATATTCATTGCATACACGTATTTCTTTTACATAAGATTAACAGGATGGGCAATAGAATGTACAGACAAGTGAGAGCTCCTCCGTTCACTATTTAATATTAACGCTTCGGTACAATAAATATATTATAATGTAAAAGCAGGTGTTAAGAAGATCCCGGTGCATAGGCTCGGTCCTCCCTCGTCCATTGTGTTCACTTATATTCAGGGACGCCCGCTTGGCATAATATATTATATATATGCAAATTGGTTATACAACAAACACAGTATTAAATTGTTGAAAACGTTTATTTGGCTTCGTTGTTGATGAACCCTAGGGAAAGAAACTCAGGGACGCCCGCTTGGCATAATATATTATATATATGCAAATTGGTCATACAACAAACACAGTATTAAATTGTTACAAACGTTTATTTGGCTTCGTTGTTGATTAACCCTAGGGAAAGAAACTCAGGATCGAGGTCAACTATAACCCAAGGGAAACTCAGTACGATAGATGTTTTACGACAGGGATGGCTCCCGTGTATATACCTGTTTGTCACTTTTCTCGAAAGAGGCTTTGGCGAACGGCTATTACTTATACGAACTAACGGTATACTACCAACGCGAATTTTCCTGACATCGTATGTGAGGCGGTAAACTCGTTACACTGGTGTCAGAAGTGGGATGACCTTTCAACCACATCCAGCGATTGGACCTACAGCCAATGACGGAGAGAAGACCTATGCACCGGTAAAATATGTCTACATGGATGGACCCATGAAGTAGACGTGCTGTAAATATGTTATGTTTTCTTTATTTCAGGACATTCATAATGATGTCTGATGATTCAGAAATTATTATTAACGATTAACGTGTCGATGATAGGGACATACCCGGAGACGTGGTAGCGACACATTCACAAACTAATTCGGGAAGAAAACCGGGGAATCGTTTTATTGTATGTAATGACGGCGAATCTGATAGGCAAGCGACAATGCCTGAGGCAAACAACAACCGTTCGGATGAGCGAAGTGGAGTGACGAGAAGGGAACCACAAACAATTCTCACACCTAGACAACCAACCCAAAGAACAATAACACATTATCCTAGGGTTGAGCAAGACAGCGATAGTGATTTTGAAGACGCATCACAGGAAGACCACCATAACAAGGGAGATAGAAGATACCCATTTTCCAGCCCAGTACCAAGCTTTGGTCGCCAGAAAGGGACACCGTCGGTAAAATCGGACCAATTCGACGGGAAAGAGGACTGGGAACAATACTACTCTCATTTTTTAAACTGTGCTGCACTAGGAAACTTGCCAGAGAAAACACAGCTACATGTACTGTTATCGTGCCTTAAAGGATCGACTGGGGCCTTCTACATTGGTCTACCACAAGAAGACAAACAATCGTACCGCAATCGTGTAAGAAGGCTTGATGAACGATTTGGTAGCTCAAAACAACAACCACGATATTTAGCCAAATTTGAAAGTCGGAAAAGACAGGAAGGCGAGACAATAGCTTCCTTTTGAGATGACCTCAGACTGATTGCTCAACGTGCATACCAATACATAGGTACAGCTGGTCAAGAGAGTGTAGCTTTAAACCAGTTTTAAAAATCGCTTTCTCCGGACATGAAATGCAGGTGCATTGACAGACGGTGCTCAAGCATTTTTGAAGCCACTGAAGAAGTTGAGCAATACGAATCCATCATGGAGGGTGCAGATAGGAAACGTCAAACCAACGTTAGGGTTATCACCAAATCGGATAGTGTAGGTGTTTCAAATGGAGAAGTATACAGCATTCAAGAAACTATGCAGAAAATCATGACGAGGCTCGACACACTGGAACGACAGTCAAAAAGTAGTAACCGCTTTGAAAGTAGCTCAAAGGTCTGGAAGGTGCGTGACCCGCAGTCATACAGCGGCTCCCATCACTGTAAGTCCAAACATCACTACATTCGGGATTGTCCTCAATTCAAACAAGTTAAACAGATGTCGGAAAACTTCAAACCGCTGGCTTGAGTGGCCTAGGGACAGTGGTACATTCAGGGCCAAATCACATCTTGATCTTAGTCATATTGTAGACGAACGAAATTGCACTCATAGACCTGTGGGATAATGGCATGTATACGAAATGTAAAATACTAAATGAACCCTTCCCGTTCCTTGTAGACAATGGTTCCACAGCATCGCTGATGACGAAACGAGCATATGACAACCTACAGCAGCCGAAATTAATTGAAACTCAAAAGAAACTAAAAGGTGAAGATGGTAAACCAATCAAGCTGTATGGAAAAATAAACGTTCCTATAATCTTTGGGAAAAACCAAATACACCAACAAATACTGGTGTTTGACATTGTATCAGATGGCATACTTGGACAAGACTTTCTGTTGAGTCACGCAACTGGTATAGATTACAAGACCTCATTGATCAATACTAAATTATTCCAAATAAAGGGTTGGATAGGAGGGGAGGCAAATGCATCCTGTCGCGTTCTGGCGACTGAGAGGAAAAACAGTCATGGTTCTTCAAAAGCTAGCGTAAATGTTAAAATAGAAAATTAAAATAGCTTATCCTGTCTGGCTCTAGTAACTAGGAACACTGACTTGAGGGAACCGAACTTATGAGTGATGGAAGGCATCATTACAACCACCGGTGACATATTTACTATCCATATAGCCAATACTGGGGAAGAGCCTGTATCCATATTTGAATATGTTGCAGTCGCCAGATGTGAGTCATATTACGAAACAGAAGCTTATGACGAAACAGAAGCATCAATCAGTAACACATTCAGCTGTAAACGAATTGATGCAGGAGAGTCTAGAGGATTACCAGAACATCTACAATACTTACTTGATCGAAGCAGTACCGATTTAGAAAAACATCAAATAGATCAATTAGCAGATGTACTTCTTAAGTATGAAAGCTTGTTTGCAAAGTCAACTGACGACCTTGGACACACTGACCTAGTCCAACACCGAATCAATACAGTAACGGCTGCACCCACTCGCCAGGCACCACGGAGACAACCACTAGGAAAGCGACACGTAGAATAGGACGAGATAGAACACATGTTGGCCAGAGGTGTAATTGAACCATCAGAAAGTAGTTGGGAATCGCCTGTTGTCCTGATAAGCAAGAAGGATGGTTCAACACGATTTTGCATGGAGTATCGACGGTTGAACGATTGCACAATAAAAGACGCATATCATATTCCACGTGTCGATGAATGTCTAGACGCTCGGGCTAACTCGAAATGGTATTCTTGTATGAATCTTAATTCAGGATTTTGGCAAGTTGCGCTTGACCCGGCTGACAAAGAGAAAACTGCTTTCGCGACAGGTTCTGGACTTTATCACTTTACGGTCATGCCCTTTGGCCTTGTGAACGCCCCGTCTACCTTCAAACGTCTTATTGAAAACGTTATGAGAGGGCTCAGTGGAAAGAATGCCTTGTTTACATGAACGACATTATTGTGACGGCCATGTCATTTGAACAAGGGATTGAACGACTAAGGCATGTGCTGGAGCGACTTAAAGCTGCAGAGCTAAAACTGAAAGCATCAAAGTGTGTTTTCTTTCAAAAGCAAGTTTCGTTCCTTGGACATATTGTTTCTGAAGAGGGTGTTTCGACAGATCCTGCGAAGACATCAGCCGTTAGCGAATGGTCCATTCCTCAAACCAAGAAACAGCTACGAAGCTTTTTAGGACTTTGTTCATACTACAGACGATTTGTCCAGGATTATGCACATATAGCAAGGCCACTGCACAAATTATGCGAAAAGAAAGCAAAATTCTTTTGAGATAGCGAATGTCAAACAGCATTCACGGCATTGAAACAGAAGCTCGTTTCAAGTCCAATACTGGGTTACCCACAACTAGGGAAGCCGTTCATACTAGACACTGATGCAAGTGACTTTGCCACGGGTGGTGTACTTTCCCAGATGGAGGACGAAGGCAAAGAGCGTGTCATTGCATACATGAGCAAGACACTCAATGTGCATGAAAGGGCATATTGTTTTACGCGAAAAGAGCTGCTGGCTGTTGTCGTTGCCTTAAAGAAGTTTCATACATACCTATACGGTCAACGTGTACTTCTCCGTACTGATAATTCTGCAGTTAGTTGGATGAGAAACTTAAAATTGCCAACCGGACAAATGGCTAGATGGCTACGGGAACTATGTTCTTACGACCTTGAGATTGTGCACCGGAAGGGAAAGAGCCACTCCAATGCCGATGCATTGTCCAGAAAGCCGTGTAAAGTACGTGTCCGTTATTCAGTGAGCCCCGAAGAAATCGAAGAAATTGGCGACTTGGAACAGTGTTACTTGGAACATTCGAGTCAGTCAGTGAAGGCGGTGACAGTCCAATCCAAATCAGTTGACCAAACTCCGTTTTTGCTTCAAATCTGGGAGACAGCGACGGTCCAAGCGGAACATCTACATGACCCGAATGGAAATATATCTTGGGTGAATCGCCGAAATTAAAAACTATGTGGAGTCAATGGAAAAGGCTTGAACTTCAAGGAGAACTTCTCTGTAGAAATTGTGCAAAAGACGCCGATGTCAAGATTCAACTTGTTGTACCAGTTTCACTACGCAAAGATCTTCTGTCTCTTTGCCATGACATACCAACATCTGCTCGTGTTCGGTTCAAAAGCACTCTTGCAAAAGTACAATAACACTTTTACTGGCCGGGGATGCGGCTTAATGTTGAGCAATACTGTCAAACCTGTGATGTTTGTGCTTCCAGAAAACCAAGTCGGACCTCAAATAGGGCACCATTGGGAAATCAAACAACGGGTGGGCCAATGGAACGTTTGTCAATTGATATACTATATATCCATTGCCAACGAGTGAAAATGGCAATCGGTATGTTCTTGTGCTGGTTGATATGTTACAAAATGGACCGAAGCTTTTCCATTGCAAAGCCAAGAAGCCGAAGAGGTAGCAAATGTATTTCTTGAACAATTCATTTGTAGGTTCGGCACCCCGTTGGAAATACACACTGATCAAGGTAGAAATTTCGAGTCCAAGTTGTTTAAGGACCTGTGTGAATTATAAAAAATCGACAAAACTAGAACCACGAGTTTTAGACCCCAGGCGAATGGTACAGTCGAGAGAGCAAATCGGACGATCACGAAGATGCTTTCAGCATACTGCAGTAAGAACCAAACTAGTTGGGACAGTTTACCCCCACAAGTAATGATGGCATATAGGGCGACGCAACATTCTACGACTTCGCTGTCACCAAATGTAATGGTGTTCGGGAGAAATGTTGTTATGCCATGTGAACTGGCAACTGGAGTAGCTGATAGAGGAATATTCGCTCCAACAGCGCGTGAAAATCGAATAAGCGCATGACATTGCTCGCAATCACTTGAAGAAACATTCAACATACCGAAAGAAGTATTATGACCGAAAGGCTAAATTCAGGAACCTACCAGAGAAATCAGCAGTGTGGATACACGACCCGATAAGAAGAGTTGGCGTTTGTAGCAAATTGAACAGTAGATGGATTTGGCCATTTATGATAGAAAAGCTCATTGATGACATGGTTTACCTAGTTCGCACTTCCCCAAACAAACCACCAAAAGCTTATCACATTTTGCCATATCGTGACTCCAAGAAACCAAAGTGGATGGTTTAATACACATGTATATGCAACACTGCTTGTTAAATAAAACGATTGAAATGCGTTACAGATTTTGTTGTTTTATATTTTTGTTTCCGAAGCCGGGTGATCTTAAATCGGTAGGCCTACCGTGAGGGTGAAGAAGACCCTTCGAAGTAGGGTGAAAGGACCTTACTGCGTTTGGTGTGTGATCCAAACAATTTAATTTCTTCGCGACATCTATTGCGGTTTGGGGCCATTAGCTGTGAGGACGAAGGTGTTCATTCGTAAATTGTGTACGTTGAACACATGGTGATATTACAGTGAAGTGTTATATAGATGAGGGCACTCGTTAACGGCGTTATTTATTATCTTTGATTTGCAAACGCAGATTCAATCCTATAACGGTAGCAACATGTCCTGGTCTGTACTTGAAGCCGAGCCCATCACCGTGGTCTTTTAAAACATTTATCACATGTATTCAAAGTTTAATTTTAGCCATTCCTCAGGAGGACAAATTTTTTGTGTGTTCCAGATGACGCTCGACTGCTGGTTTGCCGGCTGCGGTAGGGTTTTCACAAGTCGAGATCAGCTGAGGAACCACTCCAGCAACCACGGGTTTCTACGAGTGATCTGTCCTTGGTGCAGCGATGTGGATAAGCCCCAAAGACGGATAGTTGACCTCAAGCGACACGTAAGTATGTGTCATGTCAAGGTGCTCGCTGATGATGAAAAAACAGCACTTTTTACGAGAACGATTGGGCTTCTTCTTGGCCATAAACACAGACGAATAAAGGCGTGCCATTGGGACACCGGAAGAGGGCCCTGCCTCAGACTACCTTAAGGATGCCATCAGGGGTTGGTGTGCGAAGAATCCAAGGGGTCGTTCACTCATGGATTGATTGGGACAATGATAGGACGGTTTGTGATGCAAAGAATGGGCAATATCTCCAAGGTCAAGGTCACACTTGGAGGTCAAAGGTAAAAAATTACCATAAATTAGCTTGTACGGGCCATACCTTAGTCATGTGTTGTGAGATTTTGAAAACTCTTTGACTCTTAGTACATTTGCTCACCGTTTTAGGACGGTCAGTAGTGTGAAAGAATGAGTCAATATCTCAAAGATCAAGGTCACACTTGGAGGCCAAAGGTAAAAAATGGCCATAAATTGGTAAATAAGTTTAGACACTTAAAGCATACAACAACCAAAGTATCCCCTTTTCAATCAAGGAGTATGGTTGGGGTTTTAATCACCTTAGGTGATAGCTCTAGTTTGTTAAAGTGTATGCGTATTTAAGTACATAACAAATGGTCTAGATGTGAGACAAGTGTTTAACACAGCATCATTGCTCAATTTCAATTAGGGAATACATGAATATAGTTGATTTTGTTTTCATGAGAAAATGCTTACTGAACGGTTCTAGAAATAACTTTAAAACATGGGAAGTAATTAAGTGTTTTTAAATACAATATATAAAATAGTTGCATAATTAATTCCAGTCACTGTTGTAATAAAGAAATAAATAATTTTATCTTCAGATGCCATTATACAGACGATGGTCTGCACCTAAGCACAGGCTGATGCAGCCATATCAGCTGCACTGAAATACGCACCAAACAGGAGGGGAGGTGGTGGTCGGAAAAGAGACGAGGCTTAATTTGAAATGAAATCGAAAACTTTCAAAAGTCTTCTGTGACTTAATTTGATTCTAATTGATTTATAATATGGAACAAAACACATTACAAATTTATTTTTCGACAAGTTTCAGGACTACTTTATTACATTGACGACTTGACAGGTGTGCAAAAAGTTTAGTGAATCAAGAATTTTGCTCTCTGTTGACTTGTTTTCAAAGTGTGCACATTAACATTATATGATTAAATGCCGTTAATTTTCAATTTGAGCCACACCAAGCAAAAATGGGTCTTGCAGTATTATTTAAAGTATTTCGGTTTTCTAATTTCATAATTATTCAGTCTTTTCTATTAATAAAAATGTACGATTCAATTACTTTCCATTCTAAGATCTTTTTTTTATTAAAAACAAGCAATGCATAATATATGTATTCGCGGTCTAAAATGTCAGAAAAAACTAAGATGCCATGATATGGACAGAGACATAAATTAAATAGACTGGCAACTTAAGTAGTTTGACTGGTTGTTTCGTCTGTTTAACATACTTCATAAGCACTTTAAATTGAAGTGAATACCATGTAATTTTGAATGAAGCCCATAAAACATGCCTCTATTGCAATTGATAATTAGCATCAGTACTGACGTCAACATGACGTCACGTATCTTCATTCACGTCATTTTAACGACAACACCCATTTATGCTTGGCGCGGCTCATTTTGATTTGTATCATGTATGTAATGCTTAATTAATTTACCAAGTTTGAAGAAGTGTTAGTTTTTTTATGATGAAAGCCCGCATGGAGAATGCATCAGCTTAATGAAGACTTCAAACTAAAGTCGGATTCTTTGATATGTTTAGGTGTAGAGTATTTGTTAATATCAAAAATAGGCTGAATAAATACTACGGGTAGCTTGCAACAAAATACATGTATTTTAACATAATCCGAGTTTTGTTGTCTTGTATTGCCTTACCTAGGCATGGTATATCATATTTTGAGGATATTGTTGCAAATGTTTGTAAAAGACATTGTGACAACGTTAGGAAAAGACGTCGGGAAAACGTTCATATGCACCATTGTGACAACCTTACTGCAACGTTTGAATGCAACCTAAAACAACGTTTCAGCAACGTTTGGAAAAGCCGTCTAAAAGATTTTTGAAAAAAAAAATCGTTGCTTCAACGTTGGGAAAAAATTCATATACACCATTATGACAACCAAACTGCAACGTTGTATTGCCCACTGGGTACTGATCTTGCAAACACTAATCTTATAAAACATGAAATTCATTTGACAGACAATATCCAATTCAAGGAACCTAACCGTCCAATTACCTCAGCTAACCTTAATGAGTTTCGGGAGCATTTAAAAGAAATGATTGATTGCGGTGCCATAATGGAATCAAATAGTCCATATTCGTCCAGCGTTGTAATTGTCCGACAAAAAGATGGTTCTATCAGGTTTTGCATAGATTACCAGAAACTCAATCAGAAAACTGTTAAGGATGCATATGCTATTCCAAAAATCTAAAGCACGCTTCATGTATTGTCTGATTCTAAATACTTTTTAAAATTGGATTTACGTGCAAGTTTCCGGCAGGTTTCCATGAAGGAGGAGGACAAGACGAAAACGGCTTTTTCTGTGGGTCCGTTAGTTTTTTATGAGGCAAACCGGATATTGGTTTTGTGAATGTCCCGCAACATTTCAATGTTTGATTGAAAGGTGCATGGGCGAGCTAAACTTGCGCGATTGTCTCATTTACCTTGATGAAGTGGTGGCATTCAGTGATGATTTCCCGTCCCATATTTCAAAGTTATATGCCATGTTAAATCGCCTTCAACAACACACTTTAAAACTCAAATGCTCAAAATGTGAGTTTGTCCAGTCAAATATTAAGTATATTGGACACGTTGTTTCAGAGAAGGGAATTGAGTCCGATCCCGACAAGATTGAAGCTATCAAATCATGGCCTGTACCTAAAAAAACCAAAGAGGTTATACATGTTTTGGGATTTACCGGCTACTACAGAAGGACTAAAAACAAAGACATATTCAGATGATAACATTCGCAGCAGAACGCTTTGGTCAAAGCGCTTACTTATCCCCCATTCTAGCCTATGCAAAATACCAACTGCCATTTATTGTTCATACATACGCCTCTGGTTCTGGTCCCGGCGGGGTAATTTACCTTAAGGCAAGTTGGCACCGATCGTGTAATTGCCTTCGCAAGCCGTAGTTTGAAGCCGTCAGAGAGACATAAACTAGCTTATAAGTTGGAGTCTTAATCTCTCAAATGGGCGGTTACTGCGAAGTTCATTGACTATCTGTATGGTTGTCAATTTTAGGTCTTTACGGATAACAACCGTTGACGTACCTGCAAACAACAGCGAAGCGTCACGCAACCAGCCATCGCTGGTTAGCAGCCCTTAGAAGCTACGAGTTTAATAGTAAATAACGTAGTAATATGATGCTGATGGTCGGATGTCAACATTTCTTCCAAGGAAAACACCATTGAAACTCCGGTCATAAAAGCTGTTTCTTTAGCAGCATATGCCAGTAAAGACCAAGCTCCTTTAAGTTTCAGTGTTGCTGCTCCAACTGATTCAGCAGACGAGAGTACAGTTGGTGATGTTGGTGACATAAAAGAGACTGAGTCCCTTACCTCTCGCGATTGGCGGAAGTCCAAGGCTTATGGAACTATTATTGGACAGGTAGCTACTCATTCGCGAAACGGAAACCGACCGTCCGCTAAGTGGGTCAATTCCGATCATAACGCTCTATCGAAATACCTCAGATGTTTGGATGTGATCGATGTATATGCAGAAAAAACACTATAGTCCAACGCTAAACTAGTTAATATTAACCCGACTGCTTCGATGAAATTGATTTTGTGTAGATTTTTTGTCCTTGGAAACATCATAGTGTAGATACGAAAACATTTTGGTGATCACTGATCATTTCTCTCGATACGCACACGCCTGTCTAACTAAAAGTCAACTAGCTAGAACTACAGCTAAAATTATTTTCGAAAATTTCATTCTGCACTACGGTTTCCCCACACGTAAACATTCAGATCAAGAACAAAATTTCGAGTCCGAATTTATTAGAAACCTGTGTGATCTAGCTGGCATTGCCAAAAGTCACACTACCCCTTCCACCCCATGAAAAACGGACAGGTAGAACCGTTAGTTCATACGTACAATGTCACAATTCACAAAACCACCGGGTATGCTCCATTCTACCTGATGTCTGGGAGACATCCCAAAGTAGCAATAGACGCACTATAAGGGTTATCCTCAGAGACCGACGAGAACGTGTCTAAACACGAACATGTCCGGAAACTTAAAGAACGATTACGCTATTCATACAAAAAGGCTCAAGAATTTGCGAAAAATGCAAAACTTTTGACAAGAGGCGTTACGATGCTCTTGCTAAGGCCGCTTCATTAAGCGTTGGTGACTAAGTGCTGTTCCACAATGTATCTTTGCGTGGTAAATAGAAATTCGCCGACAAGTGGGAGGAAATTCCATACATGGTAGTCGGACAAGCAAAGGATTCTTCCTGCACCGCAATCTTTTACTTCCCTTACCATATAAACACATCGTCAAGTTACACGAACCATCCCCAAAATATATCATCCCGGCCCTTCGTAATAATAACGACCCGCCCAAGCAAATAAATAAGTGACCAATCCGAGATCTTAAACCCCCAAAATTGCAGCTCTCTGGTGAATACATGTTGTAAATAGTGTTGTACAATATGCGTTAAACATAAAATTGCATTTGAAACACAAAATGGATATTTGCAAACGCATATTAAAGGGACTGTTAACCACGAATGACGAAAATAGAAAAGTTCTAAAATACCGTATTTTTTACAATTATTAGTTTATATTGATTAAAATATCACGACTGGTATATAACATAACTTGATTTTTTTTTTAAATTATTTTTACCATATTTTTGTATTTATTTATTTGTACTGGCTATGTATACCAGGTAACTACCAGTTAACTATAAATAACGCAAGTAGATTGATCATCATCGTCACGTGGTAAACACAGGAATGCAAAATGTGCATGCGTAGTGAATTGTATATATTTTATATATAAAATGATCAATCTACTTGCGTTATTTATAGTGTGTATATCGTTATGTCACCTATTTTCGCGATGTACTTTCGATTTCACATCGCGAAATTGTATTACCGAATATACTGAAAATATGAACTTTTTCCAAGAAATGTAATATACCAGTCGTGATATTTTAATAAATATAAACTAATAATCGTAACAAATACTTTTTTCGTCATTCGTGGTTTACAGTCCCTTTAAGGCATTTNTATAAAAACAAGAAAGTCTTACTTAAATTTTGATACAAAAATTATATTCCGCAAATGAGAATTAGGTACCCGCATCTTTAAACAAAGAAGCGCATTTATACAATTCGACCTCAGTTGACCTCTGGAGAGGGAGGCGCCATTTTTGTTTTGCTTCGCTAATCGTTATCGTGTGTGACGATCTGAATTAATTAAACCATACTCGCTTAAACTCTACAGAAAACAAAAGAAAAGGTTTGATATGATCATTTTCGATATTATTTGGTTTGAATTGTGTTTAAAAAATATAATATAAATATTAAAACCAGCTTTTCGCATCGATGGCAATGTTTGCTTTTTTGACACGAAAAACACGCGTAATAATTCAGTTATATCAATGAATATAACAGTCCCGTGAGATGCATACCTCTAATAAACGCATTGAAATGGTAGATAATCACAAATTGAATCGAAATAGATCAATAACTGCGTTTTTCTATAAGTATTTACGTAAAATAATGGATTGTTTGAATTGGGTACGAACTTAAAATTTTATTAATCTTGTTCGTACCATTTTTCGAGATTTTGCAAAGATGTCAACTAATGAAGGATAATGACAAAAATGATGTTTTATATGTATTTTATTTGTAAAAATATATATTTTGGTATGTTTTGTTATTTTTTCAGTGTGTCTGGCTGTGATAAAGGTGTAAGAGTATCCAGGTGCCTTCTGCAAGGATGTGGGACTCTGCTGCAACTCCATCATAAGACATAACCAAGCAATTTGAAAAAATGCAGTACATTGACAAATGAAATTGTCGTTGAAATATTCAACCGATAAACATGATGCACCAGAAGATATGGAAAGTTGTTTTCTTGACGATTTTCAGACTATAAATATTATAAAGAATGACTTGAAACACGCAGAACAAAATTCTGCCCACTCATGCTGTATACAATTATCCACCATGTAGTTGCCATCATTCCTCCTGATATTCTTCTTGTTCCTGTCGACTGCTGATCCATACTCAGCAGTAACCAATGCGTTAGACACATACAAACCTGAATAGACAAATAAATTTCTATTATACCCAAGAACAGTCAAACAATTGAATTCCCTCCCTCCCCATAATGCCATATACCTGGTACATGAGGCAGCCACAGTAGAGGTTTTCAAAATCCTTACTCCAGTGGCTGTCATTGTACCACTTATCCATCTGGAGACACTTACAATGTAAATAATTTTGAAATAACACCCAACTGAGCACCTTTGTACAGGTTTTTCACCCCTTTACCTTTATGCCACCTCTATTTAGAAGGAGTGCTGTATCAGAAGAAGACTACATAACTGTAAAATAAAAACTGGTACCCTGGGTGTGTTGTAAAAAAAAGAAGGCAATGAAATGAAAGTGAATTTCATGACAGCATGAAGACAAAAAGGAGTGTTTGTTTTGTCAGTGCGAGCAGATATCCAAAGTGTAAAATTTGAATTAATTCTAGACTGGATGGTTCCTGATTGTTTGAAGAGTGAAACTGGAAGACAATGGCCGGCTGTTTTCCAAACATGGGAAATATCAAGCATCATACGAACTGTACAAAAAGGACCTACTTTGAGAAATTGTGTATAGTTTAAATGTATTGAAATGTTTTATTGAATTTTCCCTTTTGTACACACTTGACATTATTGCAGTAAGTTTGTTGAATGTGGTAAGACTTAGTTAAGTTATTAAAGATTTTTATACTTTCAACGAATATGTTGTGGTGTTATGCTCCTCGACAAAAAATATATAAAATTTGCACTTTTTAAATCAAAATTAGGGTACTATATCAATTTCTGATCAACAAATCAATGCTTTTATTGAAATCTACAGGAAAAATGCCATCAGTATGCCAAATTTCAATATGATACCATGTATAGAAAAAAGTATACAGAAAAAAGAAGCCAAATTTCATAGAAAGCGGGTCCGCGAATCGACACAAAATGTGAACGCTTTTAATAGGCATAATTTCCCCCAAAATGGCATTTTTTCCGAAGATTCAAATTACCATAACTTTGGATGTAGTAGAGATAAATTAATAATTCAAACTGATCTGATCAGTATTAAATGAGATCTTTAATATAATATCAAAACATTTAAGATTTCTGTGAGTTGAATTTTTTGTGGGGGTTGCTAGGTTTAGACAGGTAAACTTTGATAAGATCAAGCAGTTTCAGTGTTCCTTTACCCTTGCATTGTTGATAAAAGTTTGCACCCATGTTTATGAAGGGGTGCATATGGACTCCCAGAGCCGTCATTAAAGCAAAAACTATCATAGGCTCTCAGGGAGTCCGTTTATATGGACTAGGTCAGACTAATGTTGTTATTATGTTAAGGGGACACTACTGGTCACGATTTATTACAAAGTTGGGTCAGTAAGTTGTTAACACAGCATGAATGATGATTCACGGTCCGGTGGTTTCGTGGCCCTGACATTTTGAAAATCAAAACAAATGGACGAATGGTCAGTTTGACATTTCTCATGTTTCTCGACGTGTTCATGTTGTTCTCGTATTCGTTCTCGTCTTATTCCGGACTAAAACCATAATAAGAAGGAATATTGGCCGCATGTGGTTCAAATTATTCGATCAATTATGAGTAAAACGGAAAATAAATTATGCTTATTGGACATGAATCACTCTTAGGGCACAGTGCCAATTTTTCGGATACGGTGGTACCGAAAAATTCCATTGATCTTTAAGACGAATCTACGAAAGGAAAAGGGTAAAGTTTACAACCAAAACGTTCATAATACAATTATCTCTAAGACTGTATTACATATAATACCAGTTATTTCGCACCAAAGCCGTGATTTTAAATTATTTACCTTCTGTTTACGTCCAGTAACACATTTCGCGCGTATGATCAAGTGCCCGTATGAATATCAATGGACATGCGCACTGAAACGGGAAGATAACAAATCCATACTTTTTGGTTACCGCATCTCCGGTTAAACATATATATGAGCGCCGAGTACCAAATTTACAAACTTGGTGATATTTTGAACGCAGAGCAATAATTGTGATTGAGTCACATAAACCGGTCAATAAATACGGTCATAATTGAAAGTAAATGTAGATCTATAACCTCAAATCTTAAAATGTGTTCAACTATATAAAAAAACCGTTTCAACGAGCGGTCAACTCAAAAAAGGTTTGAAGAGATCTGCTAGTTAAATAACACGTGTGTTGATAGATCGTTGTTCAACTCAGGATCCCCCTCCTCAAAGATAAGATAAGATAAGATAAGATTTATTTTGAGTCGGCAAGACATAAATAGACAACATAAGAAACAGAACAAGACCACTCCAATATTAAATCAATATTTTTCAGTTCGTGAATCTATTAAGATTGTTAGGTAGTATACTATAGTACTGTGATAAATCCCGAATGTACATATTAAGCAGGCACTGACACGGAAGGACATCATAAACTTAATTCAAAATACACACATATACACACCTCCCCAGAGTTATGGCCGGAGCACCCATTGGTCGTTTGAGCGATCTTATGGATGTTGCTGTTCATTTTGCTCGAGTGCAAATGGATTCTTCCAGGGGGGGGGGGGCAAAATTAGCCGGGCTTAGAAGCAAATGTCCCCTCAAATTGTATTTGGGTCCCTTTATTGTGTTTTTTAGAAAAGCATACATGAAGTAAACTGTTGGTTTATTATAGTGTCAACACTCTCAATTTAGAGTCAGTCATAGTTGTCTCATCAGGCACCTGTATAGATGGAATATCAAGTGGCGTCATCCGTATTTCTTTCCTTTATGTAGGTCTCATCGATTTTACTTGCTGCTGAGTCGTTAACCTGACAGATAGAGTCCCCCCCCCCGGGTGAGACTCAAACCATCGACCTTCCGTTCCTTATGCAAATTAACGCCCCTAACCACTAGAAGAAAATGACGAATTTGTCCTCTGAACAAGAAGTATTGAAACAACATGTCTTGAAGTTTCTAACCTCAAGAAGATATGGCCACTGCAACTAGGGGACTTTTGGTCGGTTACGTGGTTAAGTGCAATAGTTACTTGGGTTACGGGGGATAGTTCAATAGTTACTTGGGTGACGGGAGATAGTGCAATAGTTACTTAGGTTACCGAAGTAGTGCAATAGTTACTTAGGCTACGGGGGATAGTTCAGTAGTTAATTAGGCTACGGGGGATAGTTCAGTAGTAACTTGGGTTACTGGCGATAGTGCAATACATGTAGTTACTTGGGTTACGGGAGATAGTGCAATAGTTACTTGGGTTACCGGAGTAGTGCAATAGTTACTTGGGCTACGGGGGATAGTTCAGTAGTTACTTAGGCTACGGGGGATAGTTCAGTAGTTAGTTGGGTTACGGGGTATAGTGCGCGATACAGGAGCCGTCCGATTTCATTAACGACAGTTAGGTGAAGAAACTATACAAACATATTAACCAGATTCGAACTAGCAAACTGGATTTTATAGGTCAGATTTTCAACATCATTTTCAACGTCATGGCCGTTTTTTTAAATGAAAATCCATGTGTATAATCCATATATTTTTTTTAATTTTATAAGGTATACTTATGATGACAATGGTATGCCTAACCCAGGTAAAGCGAGGGCTTTTATTGTTTTTTCGAGTTTTAATTTTCGATCTGTTAAACCGATGTGCGTAAGTTTTTAAGAGCAGACACGCCTCTGGAAGTTATATAATGTAAGTATATGTGTATCAATATGTGTATCAACGTTATTAAACGCAATGCACATATTGGAGGTGTGCTTAACAACATCCATATGTTGCGACACACACGTTTGCAATTGCATTTGAGCCTCGCTCTGTGAAAAGGGGTTTTAATGCATGTGCGTTAAGTGTCATCCCCGATTAGCCTGTGCAGTACGAACAGGCAAATCAGGGACGACACTTTCCGCCTTAACGGGATTTTTGCGAAGAAGAGATTTCCTTTAAACGAAAAATACCATGAAAGCGGAAAGTGTCGTCCCTGATAAGCCTGTGTAGAATGCACAGGCTAATCTGAGATGACACTTGGCGCACATGCATTAACCCTCCCCCACACACACACTTTTCTCAGAGCGCGTCTCATTTAAAATTACTCATACAGTGAAAACCAGAATGTATTATCAGCGTCAGTGCAACAGTCTCTGTTGGAACCTTTAAGCATTATATACAACTGACTCACAAGTGAAATATTGCCGAATATAGACGCGAGTCAAATTTGGAACGCTTTGTGATTACATTTAGATCTTCACGATTTTCCCACATCGGAGATTCTTGTTGACAATTAAATTGATAAGCAGGCGCAAGTTATGGAACGCCTTGTCTGTATTCTGTTGACTATTTATATATCGGCTGTTTCATTGAAATGATGAGTGTTTAAATTATATTATAGGTGCTTATAATAGTATGCAGTGAGCTTGCCATAGTATGCTGTTTGTTTGTTTTGGTATGCTGAGTGTTTGCGATGATATGCCGTGTGTTTGTGATAATATGCTGTGTGTTTAGCATAGTCTGCTGTGTGTGTGTGTATGGGGGGGTATGGGTGTGCGTGCGTGTGTGCGTGCGTGCGTGTGTGTGTGTTTTTTTGTGGATAGTATGGTGTGTGTTTGTGATGGTATGCTTTGTGTTTGTGATGGTATGGTGTGTGTTTGATATGGAATGCCGTGTGTTTGTGATGGTATCATGCGTGTTCGTCATGGTTTGCGGTGTGTTTGTCATGGTATGATGTGTGTTTGTCATAGTATGCTGTGTGTTTGTGATGGTATGATGTGTGTTTAGCATGGTATGATGTGTGTTTGTCATGGTGTCATCTGTGTTTGTCATGGTATGCTGTGCCTTTATGATGGTATGGTGTGTGTTTGTGATGGTATGGTGTGTGCTTGTCATGGTTTGGCGTGCGTTTGTGATGGTATGGTGTGCGTTTGTGATGGTATGGTGTGTGTTTGTGATGGTATGGTGTGTGTTTGTCATGGTATCGTGTGCGTTTGTGATGGTATGGTGTGTGTTTGTCATGGTATGGTGTGTGTGTGTGATGGTATGGTGTGCGTTTGTGATGGTATGGTGTGTGTTTGTGATGGTATCATTTGTGTTCGTCATGGTATGCTGTGTGTTTGTCATGGTATGATGTGTGTTTGTCATGGTATGTTGTGTGTTTGTCATGGTGTGCTGTGTGTTTGTAGTGGTATGCTATGTGTTTGTTATGGTATGATGTGTGTTTGCCATTGTCATCTATGTATTTGTCATAGTGTGCTATGTGTTTGTGATGATATGGTGTGTGTTTTTGATGGTATGGTGTGTGTTTGTGATGGTATCGTGTGTGCTTGTGATGGTATGGTGTGTGTTTGTGATGGTATGGTGTGTGCTTGAGATGGTATGGTGTGTGCTTGTGATGGTATGGTGTGTGTTTGTGATGGTATGGTGTGTGCTTGTGATGGTATGATGTGTGTTTGTGATGGTTTGGTGCGTGTTTGTGAGTGTATGGTGTGAGCTTGTGATGGTATGCCGTGTGTTTTTGATGGTATCATGTGTGTTCGTCATGGTATGATGTGTTTTTGTCATGGTATGCTGTGTGTTTGTGATGGTATGCTGTGTGTTTGTGATGGTATGCTGTGTGTTTGTCATGGTATGCTGTGTGTTTTTTATGGTTTCATGTGTGTTTGTCATGGTATGACGTGTGCTTGCCATAGTATGCTGTTTATTTGTCATAGTGTGCTATGTGTTCATGGTATGATATGTGTTTGTGATGGTATGGTGTGTGTTTGTGATGGTATCATGTGTGTTCGTCATGGTATGCTGTGTGTTTGTCATGGTATCATGTGTGTTGGTCATGGTATTCTGTGTGTTTGTCATGGTTTGGTGTGTGTTTTTGATGGTATGACGTGTGTTTGTTTTTGGTTTGCTGTGTGTCTGTGATGGTATGCTGTGTGTTTGGGATGGTATGATGTGTATGTGTCTGGAATGCTGTGTGTTTGTGGTGGTATGCTGTGCGTTTGTTATGGTATTTTGTGTGCTTGTCATAGTCTGCTGTGTATTTGTCATAGTGTGCTATGTGTTTTTTATGGTATGCTGTGTGTTTGTGTGCTATCAGGCGGGTTTATCATGATGTCCTTCTCATTCCGTATTACGTTAGTTGGCGTTATTTTCATTCGGAATACTCGCTTCTTGTCAAAGATCACGTGAAGGGTGCGTTCTCCGTATGACGTAACCATTATATAACCAGTTTTTGCTAGACTTAGCTTCGCGGTTACATGGCGGTTTAAATAGTAAAATTGAAAAGAGCGCTGTATGAAATTAATTTGATCAATTAATACAGCCTCTAGAGTGTTCACGTCGACGGACAACGCACATAGGTCTATCAGATAAGCTCATCGTGAGCACTAAAGTGCTCAGGTGAGCTATACAAGAGCCGTCCACTTTTTCTCAGTGTTGGGTAGCGTAGTGGAAGCCATAAGTATTAAGGTAACAATACCTTGTGTCGCGTTCTGAGAACAAGAGGGCCATGATGGCCCTGTATCGCTCCACTGTTGTTTTATGCGAAAAAAAGCGTGCAATGCGCATGGATTGAAATGTACTCAAGCATGTGACTTTCTCTTTCTATCCCTCGTCCCACTGGGCGCTTAAAGTTAGATGGGTGAGCATTTTTATATATGGAAAACGTTACTACGGTGTTAACTAAACAGACTAAAAAGCCCGGGAATTGTCGCACAGGTCCTTTGCTTAGAACGTAGGTACATTTATCTCTCCAAAAGATATTGTCGTTCTTTCTATTTCACATATTTTTAGATGCTGAGGATCAAATCTACGCATGTTTTACAAGATTTATAAAAGTTCCTTAAAAAACGACTTCCTGTGGCCATGTTTTTTGACGAATAAAATTTCTTGAACAACTTTTTAATGGGAGCCTTCAAGGGATAAATTTAGCATAATTGCTGCTTCATTGTATAACTTTGTTTTATGATCATATACATGTATACATTGTATGTCTTATATTGAAAAA
>VMBQ01001358.1:59143-127940 GCA_007657795.1 Dreissena rostriformis
CACAAAATAGGCTGTATATAAGCATATGTTCATTTTTGTGACCCCCGGGGCAGGGTCAAATTTGACCCCAGGGGCATAATTTGAAGAAATTTGGTAGAGGACTATAAGATGTCACTACATACCAAATTTGGTAGCCCTAGGCCTAATGGTTATGGACGAGAAGATTTTTAAAGTTTCACAAAATAGGCCTTATATAAGCAAATGTTCATTTTTGTGACCCCCGGGGCAGGGTCAAATTTGACCCAAGGGGCATAATTTGAAGAAATTTGGTAGAGGACTATTAGATGTCATTACATACCAAATTTGGTAGCCCTATGCCATACGGTTATGGACAAGAAGATTTTTAAAGTTTGCACAAAATAGGCCTTATATAAGCAAATTTTCAATTTTGTGACCCCCAGGGCAGGGTCAAATTTGACCCCAGGGGCAAAATTTGAACAAATTTGAAAGAGGTTCACCCCAGGGACATTCCTGAGAAATTTCATCAGAATTGGACCAGTAGTTTTGGAGAAGAAGATGTTTGAAGAAAAAGTTAACGCACGCACGCACGGACGCACGCACGGACGCACGCACGGACGCACGCACGCACGCACGCACGCACGACGGACACAGGACCATGACATAAGCCCCGCTGGCCTCTGGCCAGTGGAGCTAAAAATGGGCATAATGCATGTGCGTAAAGTGTCGTCCCAGATTAGCCTGTGCAGTCCGCACAGGGTAATCAGGGACGACACTTTTCGCCTTAATTGGATTTTTGCTAAGGAGAGACTTCATTTAAACGAAAAATGTCATATACGCGGAAAGTGTCGTCCCTGATTAGCCTGTGCGGAGGCTAAAAGTGTAGCCTCCTTCTTCCTGACGAATATCAAGGGTAACCACAAAGTAAGAGTTTGATGTACTCTGTGTCGTGCTTACCTCCCTTATTTTCAATCATCGTTATTTCATTCAAAATAATCGACATTTCCATTTATGCGTTGTTTTGAATGCATGTTTGTATTCGTCAGTGTCATTTCAAATATCAAATAGTTATATACAATGAATGTCACTCAAAAAGTAAATCAATTTAGTTCTATTTATTTTATTGAATATTGAACATGTGACATATTAAACCGTTTCGTTTACTTCTCCCGACAGACGAAAATCGTAGTCTCTCACGGAAATCACTAACGCGTATATGTAAACAAGTCTGACATGAAATCATAATAATATGAGGTGTTTTACATTTTGACGTTTGTTGTACCATTCATGATGCGTCTTAATAAATTTCAAAGGTCAAATACTAGAACATGTTTATCGGCGCGAAGGAATACGTACCGACGGTATATCACGGTCACGTGATCTACTGTCGGGTATCAACTTGTTTATACGGTCACTGCTTTATAAGGTCACTGTTTGCAACAGAAACAGGATAAATGAACATCATTGTCACTCACGGAAATCATTTAGTTTACGAGTTATTATACGTTTTTATTGATTGCGAGTTTATTTGAACATTATTCTGCGTTTTGCGTTTAATTAATTGTCAGTGTCGATTAAACGTTTGTCGTAAAATAACGAATAAACGGCTGTAACTCAAAAAAGCGCTATTTATGGTAGATTTTTTCTCTCAATAAATCTAATTTTAAATAAACCATATTTATGAGTTTACGTTCACTGTTTTACAGTATTCTTTTTATTGTTTCAATTTATTGTAATGTTCAGTAAAAATGTGGTAAGTATATGTGTTCACATTAATACAGCACTGAATCTTTTTTATGGTATTGTTAAATTATAATATAAATATTATTTAAACATTTTTTAATGTTGAATATTTGTATGTCATTTTAGTGTAATATCCCTTTGGATGTCCCTTTAGATATGTACGCGCACAAAAATAAAACCATCGAAATATTTTTTGTTTTCTTCAAATTTGGATAAGATTACAGATACATCGGAAACAAATGATACTAAAAATAATTAAATTAAGGATCGTTAGAATTCGCTTCATTTTGATCGATATGCTAAATAGAAATTTATCATCTGCAATGAATGTTATATAAGGTGTTTTTTTATGCCCCCTTTAAAAAAAGGGTATATTGTTTTTGGCCTGTCTGTCTTTCTGTCTGTCTGTCTGTCTGTCTGTCTGTTTGTCTGTCTGTCTNATGACAGCATCTTGATACTTGGCATGCATGTGTATTTCATGGAGCTGCACATTTTGAGTGGTAAAAGGTCAAGGTCATCCTTGAAGGTCAAAGGTCAAAAAACACAATCCAAGGGAAGTAATCAGCTTTAAAGGGAGATAATTTCTAAACTTGCCAAATGATAAATATACATTTTATTTCAAAGCGGCGCAATAGGGGGCATTGTGTTTCTGACAAACATATCTTTTGTTCTGTTCGAATATGTGTACTACTGCCCTTTAAATGTGCAAATGTATACTTTTTAAGCACATTGCTATATTCATTAATTGACAATTAAGGACAATGCAAATCATTCACAAGCAAAACATATAACTGTAATGACAAAATTATTTAGATGATTATAATAAATAACAATAACAATATTTAAATACATATTCATAAATATTACATGACACAATCGATACATTTTTGTTTGTAGGTTATTCAATGACAATGTAAAACAACTCAATAAGCTCAAACAATTTTACATGTAAGCGGTACAAAATACATTGAAAACAATGCATTAAATATACTGATTCAAAGACTGACGTTTTTATCGTCAATATACAAAACATATATCACATATATAATAGTCTCTGTACTGATCACACTTTTTAACACATAGTATAAATAGAAAATGTGTTTGGATAAGAACGCATGGTAGAATCCAAGTGAAGGGAGATAACACCAGAGTAAAAATTGTTGGGGCTAGCCCATTCTAGGCAAGGCCGTCATGGAATCGTGCCGCTTTGACCCGATGCCATTAAACAAATTCCAGGTGCAAACGTGTAATGGTGTTCACACATTTCACACCACGTTGCGAACGAGAAACACGAGCATGTGTTGTGCAAAGCAATTTATGACGAATGAAATATGAACCTGCTTGGGATGGAGGGGCAGGGGGAATAGGGCCCAACTTGAACTTCAGGAGAACAGTTTTAAACAGTCTCTGCAGCACGCATTCAGTCTTTTGATAAAAAATTGTGTTTTTAACGCTATGTTTATACCGTATTACACCTTATTGCCAAATTATTGACCAAAAGCGTTAGGAACACTTGGTTATTTTACCAATTTTACCAATTTCGGTCGAGGATTATAAATAATCGACCAGATACTTACAACTTATTCCTTATTCAGAAGTGTTATTTTGCTTGTCTGACTATAATGCATACATGTTTTCTTGTTGGAATATAATGCATACATGTTTTTATATATGGCATTAAAAACGTTGTTTTTTGTCAAACTTTGAACAAGTCCCTTGAAATAAAAACATGAATACATAGACGTTGTGCCGATAAATAATACCCTTGTCAATTTTATAGCGCCAATGTTCATAATGATACTTTTAACAAATAGTAAACAAAAAAGCTATTATAAATAAATAATACTTTCTGCATAATTACACACTGTCAATTTAGAGACTGTTGTACGCTTTGCTTTGTCTTTTCATAAAAAACAAAACTCTGCATCATACCTTTCTAAACTTTAACAACTGCATTGCATATAAAACTAACGTAACCAACCAGACATACTACACATAAATTACTCATTTCACGAAATGATACGATATGATATAAATTTGTATTAAATTATTTCACTTAATATGTTTTATTATCATAAGCGCTTCTAGATACATTTGTAAAGTTCTGTGTTTAGTGACTTTATCCCACATCTCGACGTTATATGCCTTTTAACTTTTGACGATGCATGTGTATAAAGAGACGTATATTCAGCATTTATTGACTTTTTAAACTGAGCTATACATATGCTTTTTTCATCCGTTAGTTTGTTACTATGCGTCCTATAAATGTAAATAAACCACATGTTCCATTTTAATTTATAAAAGAATCCTTTTAGCTGTTGCATTCTATGTTTGGAAGAGAGCACTAATGGTCCGCCACATCCGTACTATGCTTAAAAGCACAAGGCACACACGCGTTAGATTCTCTTATCGTTCTTTACTATAACGATACTACAATCATCAAAATGTGTGACCAGTTGGTACAAAGTTGTATCCCTCAGTCGACCCAGGTGACCTGTTTTGTTCTTTTGTGGAAACAAATGCACACTAGTTCATATTAGAGTGTTAACTAGTGTAGGATTTTATAACACGATCACAACTGCAGAAGCTCTTTATCACGGACATTTTCATTCCAAAGGTATGTTATACCCATGTGTTTTAAGCATTTACAGTGAATAACAATATGGTCATTGCTTTAAATACCGATTACTTGATGATTTAGCACAGGCACACATATAAGAAAACTATCAGAACAAACACATAATATGAAATTCTTTGCAGCAAGCCGTAAGCAGGTCAAATCCAGGCGATGCAGCAAAAACTTAAACACACCTGCCTGCACCAGAAGTTTTTGACGTCACAGATGACTCGTTGAGACCGATAGATGACGTCACATGCGAAATGTGGGGGCAATGGTCTAATGGTAAGACGCTGGCTTAGGGATCAAGAGGTCCCGGGTTCGAATCCCGCCCTGACCACTGAAATTTCCTTGAGCAAGATATTTATCCCACATCTGCTCCTCTCCACTCAGGTGTATAAATGGGTACCCGTAATCAGGGTAAAATGTAAAGCGCCTTTGAACGTACAGCTCGAGTATGAAAAGGGCGCTATATAAATGTGGAATAAAAAAAACAAAAAAACAATGGTTGTTAGTGGGGACTTTACCCTCCTTCGAATAACTTTTTCCCCCGATACGACACCGCGACCATGTCCGTGACCATGAACGCGACCATGTCCGTGACATTGACCTTCCGTTGCGTCACGCGGTGTTATCTCGATATCGGCGCAGTTTACGAACTGCTCCTGCTTTTCGCAGCCGATACACTTGCATTGCTCTTCATCGTTGTATATGTAGTTTATAAGAATGATGACTTTTTAAAATTAACTCCGTTTTTATATTTACACTGCTATCATAATGACGTAATGCAATAGACGGTGTATATATTGTCTATAAATGCAATGACGTCGTAATGATGTTGTGAAATAAACTGTGTAACTGAAGCCTATACGTATGATGACGTCATACCAATTTTAACGTTGTATTAGTCGTTTATAAGAACAATGACCTCATAAAAGCATCACAAAAGTAACGTTGCATCTGACCTAAATATGGCCATCATACAAGTTACGTTGTATGTGTAGCCAATTAATACAATGGCGCCATAATAAAGTAATGAATTAAAAGTTGTATATGTAGTCTTTAAGTGCAATGACGTCGAGATGACTTGATAATTGAAACTTTATATCTCAAGCCTATAAGTATTCTGACTTTACAGTGACGTCATAAAAAAGTCACGTCGTATCGGTATCATACAAGTAGGAAATGGTCATAATAGCGTCATAAAAGTATTTTGTTTAGGTGCAGCCTATATAATGGAACCATAATGACGTAATCAACCAAACGTTATATCTAAATCTTTTAAGTATAATAACTAAGTAATGACGTTATTAATTACAAGTTGTATTTCTAACACATAAGTACACTTACGCTATAATGACATCATACAATAAATGAAGAAGTATATTATCTAAGTAAAGAATAATAAGAAACAAATCAGTTTTTCCATTCATGTTCAATTTTCTTTCCATCTTTCGCGAACGGCTGTGATAAAACTCTGACTATGATAAACACACTTCAGTGTAAGTAATGAACTGCTCTGATGCGACATTTACTATGATAAACACACTTCAGTGTAAGTAATGAACTGCTGTGATGTGACATACACTATGATAAACACACTTCAGTGTAAGTAAAGAACTGCTGTGATGTGACCTAAACTAAGATAAACACACTTCAGTATTAGTAATGAACTGCTGTGATGTGACCTACACTATGATAAACACATTTCAGTGTAAGTTATGAACTGCTGTGATGTGACCTTCACTATGATAAACACACTTCAGTGTTAGGAATGAACTGCTGTGATGTGACATACACTATGATAAACACACTTCAGTGCAAGTAATGAACTGCTGTGATGTGACTCTTACTACGATAAACACACTTCAGTGTTAGTAATGAACTGCTGTGATGTTACTTTTATTATGATAAACACACTTCAGTGTAAGTCATGAACTGCTGTGATGTGACCTTTACTATGATAAACACACTTCAGTGTTAGTAATGAACTGCTGTGATGTGACCTTTACGATGATAAACACACTCAATTGTTAGGAATGAACTGCTTTGATGTGACCTTTACTATGATAAAAACACTTCAGTGTAAGTAACAAACTATTGTGATGTGACTATTACTATGATAAAAACACTTCAGTGTTAGGAATGAACTAATGTGATGTTACTCTTTCTATGATAAACACACTTCAGTGTTAGTAGGTTTGCACCGTTTCTAAAGAAACATACTGAATCATTTTTACCTTTTAAATCTACTTGTATATTTACTAGAATATATCTGAAGGGCAAAAAGGCCGGTTCGCCTAAATTATTTAGTTTATTCTTTTATCATGTTATAATAACCAGACAGACAGACAGACAGACAGACAGACAGACAGACAGACAGACAGACAGACAGACAGACAGGCATGCAGGCAGGCAGACAAACAGACAGACAGACAGACAGTTTATTTCGACTTGTACATTGTACATCGTCAACCACACATTATTAAAACAGACAGTTTGTCAATTCTGATAGGAACAACGTTTTATACTTACTACATTTACAAATCATTTACTTAGCGAATAAAGTGGCGTAAGCACAAATTAAATATCACAAAAAAGAAAAGAGGATGAGCAATTAAAGCATTCTTGCATTTAGAATAGATGTTCGTTCATTAAGTGATTCGTTTACACAAAGACATACTTTTATTAGGTCTGTTTTATTATTCGTTTGCAGTAAACTTAAATATTTATACATAGATGGTCTTTTATAATAACACGTTTTGATGTATTTTTTTCTAATGTTTCCAAACGCCGGGCAAATACAAATAAAGTGAAATTCATTTTCAATATCAGTCGAATCGCACCAAATGCAGTATCGTTGGTTTCGACAAATGATTTCTTTTGCATAACGACCGGTTTGCATATGTAACGGATGGGCTGACAATCTTAGTCTGGTGAATAGGTATCCCAAACTTCCTTGTAGAATGTCTAAGTAGGACTCATATTCTAACATTGAACACTGTTATTTAACGTTTTATGCCTGTCCTGTGTAAAGTGATAATATATTCTGCGTTTAAATTTCCTTTAAAAATTTGACGTGTCAATATTAATATCAGTTATATCCTCAAATGCATTGCTGAAACCATAGCCATCAAGCATTTTTTTAAACATTTTATATTCACTTATGACAGCTTTTGTGATAATATGGAACGGCTTTAATAAGGATATTTTAACCAATATTCAATGACATGCATTACACGTGTTAAGTTTAATCTTTAATAATCGTTTACAAAATGTCGAATGGATTCTTTCTTATTCCTTAGATTTAGTATAGCCCCAATCTTCCAAGGCATATTTTAAAATGGAACCAACAAATGCGTCAAATTGACGACAAAGTATTTTTGGCTTTAAATCATAGTAATGACTTTTAGATAATAAAATATTCATTGATTGTAATTCTCTACCCGTTAGGTGTTCCTGATTCAATGTTAAACTCCCATTACAATTAAAACAACTCCAAGATAGTTTGAATCATTCACAACTTGAATGACATGTCCATTGTAAGCCCACCTGTGATTGGGCAATAATCCGCCTATTTTCCGAAATTCCGTTTATTTTGTTTCCTCTGTATTTACTTTTAATCCCCATAAATTGCAATACTAATGAAGATTATCTAAATGATTTTGAATTTCATCAGGCAATTTACCTAAAATAGCCATATCATCAGCAAATAACAGTAAAATCAAGACAATGTCCTTAATATGCAATCCGGACTGTAAACTATTTAAAAAATACAACTCGAGATCTTCTACAAAGAAATAAAATAATATGGGGGGGGGGCATAACATTCTCCTGCCGGAGCCCCACTGCGTATGAAAAATAGTCAGAATATGAAGACAATGACTTTACACAATATTTAACTTTTTGATACATGTCCCGAACAATCCTAAGAACTTTTCCATGTATGCCTCATATATACATTTTAAACCATAATGCATGAATACATATATAGTATCAAAACATTTGATCATGTCAACAAATATAATAAAGTATCTCTTCTTTCAAATAAATAATTTTGAACAAGAGAATGGAGAATAAATATTGCATCGGTCGTAGACCAACCTTTCCGAAAACTGAATTTGGCGTCTAAAATGGTGTTATTTTCCATAAAGATATTTTCAATGCGATTGTTTAAAACGGTTGTAAAACATGGATAACAATTGAATAAACCTGCAATTTATCGAGCGTTTTATTTCTGTCAGTTATGTATGTAAATTGGCATTTAGTAATGCAAATCGACCTTGTAATAAAGTGTATACAGCATCATGTTTCTGATTTTGTCTCGCGGTTTGTACTGATACGGAAACATTTTGACATTCCATTAATGTCTATAATCGAAATCATTGTTACAGTAATGATTTTCATAGTAATAAACTCATACAGTGTGAGTAGATGGTTGGACGTGACATCAAACATTTGTCTAAACTTTAGAAACATTATCAGGAGAAATATTGTTGCTACCATTAGCTAGTCCTTTATTTAAGGCAAGATATAACGTGCCTATACGTTACATTTCAAAATATTAACAATTTATTATAATAATTATTAAAATAGTTATCCAACATCAAACGCTCTAGATGGAGTTTAGAGTTTATTTCAACATACATAAGATCAAAATCTTTTCAAAAAGTTTTAATAAAACTACAAATGTCAACAATGTTAACACCTTTTTCATCAAACGATCTAGATAACTACTATGCTCTTGCCGTATAAAGCGAGTATTTTTCCAGTTCAAAGCTGAAGACTGTTTCGCTCTATTGAACACGTTAGTGCGACCTGTAAGAATCATCCTTTGATAAATTTGGCTTTGTCACCAAGCTCAATACAAGTAAAAACCGACAGCGAAATTTGTCTTCATCACTCTATTTAGAGACTTGTTAATTAAGTCTTAAATGGCGAAGATCTGTAATGCGTCATATCAAAGATCAACTAGTTTATTCGAGTTCAAGTTTTGAACATCTTCTTTACATGCACGGAAGAACTTTCCTTTATTTATTCACAGTGAACTCTTCTTATTTATTTAGTCCACTTAATGGGGCGATGGGAGGTCTGCCAAATCGATTATAGTCGTCGTCACGGCGTCCACATTACGTTATTGGCATGTCTTCTTCGACACTTGTGTGAAATGGGCTTTCGCACAGAGTTGCCTCTGCGTACGACTGAGGCGTTTTTATGGTGATCCTACGGCGTTCGAGCCAGGACGCCATTAGAACGCAGAGCCTTGGCTTTTACTTTAACCCTGTAATAATAAGGCGTCGTATGTCGCCGATTTACGCTTTCTTAGCGTTTCAACGCCGTCTCCATGCGTTCACACACAGAACCCTCATCGTCCTTGACGAACTTACTGCGTCCTGAGTCGCTAAAGAAATGCTGTAGGATCGCCAGCCCGGTGTGACGGTGTATAATCGACAAGCAATCATATTACCAATTAAATAAAACTTTTCTCCTACAAGCTCATCGAATAAGGTATAAACAGCAAAGATGATTTGCTCGCATAACGACATTTACGACAAAATCGTAATAAAAACGATAAATATGACAGAGCAAAACCCGCCTGCATGTTTAAATAACGGTCGTTCCATACGTTAATGTTCAACTGCTTTAAACTCACTAGCGTTGATTTATATGCAACTTGTTCAATTATCTCGTTCAACGACTCTGTAATGACTATGCAAAGCCACACAAAAGCAATCGCAATTGGCATAAAAACGCTACAACTTAGTTCCGTCAAGAAATCAGGAAGTTTTGTATTCTAAACCTTCATCGCGTTCCATTTGTCCAAATCACAATTGTCAATGAGTGGCCATTCAACAAAAAAATGCATCGTGTTCTTTTTTTTTTGCCATGTGCAGCAGAGCTATTTCTATTACATGTCATATAAACTTGTCAAATTAAATTGGAAAATCCCGAATAATTAGTCATACAATAAAGCGGAAAATCGTTGTTGGTGTGAATTGTTGTGAAACCTCATAAAATAAAAGGCCAATATTTTTTAATATGACACCTTTACCATTTCCAACTCAATAGCAAAGTGAAAAATTGCTATATGCAACTAGCAAATAAATGTCTATAATTTAAATTTTAAGGGAATACAAACATGTCAAAATGCGTATCTGAGTGGTAAAGGGTTAAATGATTAACAACGATCCTTGCGTTTATGAATTTAAAAATGTTTAAAATGAACGGTTCTAATAATAGTGGACAGTGATTGTCAGATTGAAATTGATATTTTGGTAAGTATAGGAGAAATAGAGTAAAAGTGATTATCATGAAAATTCAGCTAACACAGACACTGTAGCATACAACAGAACGATGTCTGTATTATGATTTATTATTGCGAATTTTCAAATGAAAAAGAGCTTTCTATTCATACAAGAAATATAAAAATGCACTCAACTAGTTTTATGTGATTTTTGTTTTCATAAACCAAATGGAGGAAATTAAAACTCCCAAAAATCAGTTTGCAATGAACGATTTATGAGGACATAAAACAATCATATTGCTGACAATAAGGAATTAACTGTCGTGAACATAATGCGAATTCATCGCCGTCAATTTTGTTACGTCCATGTTGATAATTGAAACTAAGCACACATGCCCTTACGTACTGTTTGTCATTTGTGTTCAACCGTGTCCATGCGCTTTGTCAAAGTGTTTAACCGTGTCAATGCGCTTTGTCAAAGTGTTCAACCGCATCAATGCGCTTTGTCAAAGTGTTCAACCGTATCAATGCGCTTCGTCAAAGTTTTCAACCGTGTCAATGCGCTTTGTCAAAGTGTTCAACCGTGTCAATTTGCTTTGTAAAAGTCTTCAACCGTATCAATGCGCTTTGTCAAAGTGTTCAACCGTATCAATGCGCTTTGTCAAAGTGTTCAACCGTGTCAATGCGCTTTGTCAAAGTGTTCAACCGTGTCAATTCGCGTTGTAAAAGTGTTCAACCGTATCAATGCGCTTTGCCAAAGTGTTCAACCGTATCAATGCGCTTTGTCAAAGTGTTCAACCGTGTCAATTCGCTTTGTAAAAGTGTTAAACCGTATCAATGCGCTTTGTAAAAGTGTTCAACCGTATCAATGCGCTTTTTAAAAGTGTTCACTCGTGTCAATGCGCTTTGTCAAAATGTTCACTCCTGTCAATGCGCGTTTTCAAAGTGTTGAGTTCCTACACTTATTTGAGGTATGTTTTTCGAAAAGAGTGCAGTTTCAAGATAACACTGACTATTCAATATAAATGTAATGTGATTATCACTGAGGAAAGTTCACGCGTTCGTTATGAGAAGAAACACACATCCGTATGTCTAAGCCAAGCTTGTTTTGCACATTATTATCCCTCGCCATAGGGGGAAGAGGCGGGGTATATAAAATTGGCGTTGCCCGTCCGTCCGATTCGCACCCATGCATAAACACCAAGTATGTTGCGGTAATATCAATTCGACGAATTCGTTTTTTTGTTGTTTTAGTTTTAAGTATTGGTAAGGGTACCAACTTTCGTCCCCTGGCGCACAGAACATTTAAATTGGTCAAGAATCGACACCTTTATGGGTCTTGTCTTGTAAACCATCCGTTTATAAATGTCTTTACACGAAATACATACCTGTTGCCCTTATCCACGACATAACTTACGTATGTCCCATTCACGTATGTAAAGATCTAAAGCAAACTTATTTAGGAACCTATTAAGAATTAAAACTAAACTATAACCGACAAATCATGTCCGTATGGCATTCAATAACTGTCATAATCACATGTTAAGATGGTCATGTATTAAACGCACTGTTTCATTTATTTTTTAACCTTCTAATCTGTGGTAGTGAACACGTGTTTATCTGGATGCTCGGATCACAGTGAATATCGATGCAGTCTTTTCTGTAAAACATTATATTAATCATCATTATATTATTATGGGTCACTTTGCTCCAATATGAATTTTAAATCAAGTGCCTGCCGTTCTGAGCTTTATCAAGAACTAAAAACTTTCCCAATGTAATATCACTTGGTTAAAAGAAACAAGAGAAAATGTTTTGTCTACCTATGTCCATATTTACCAACTTATTCTTAGACTGAAGTCTAAAAATAAAAGATATGATTTAAAATAAAATATTCAAGAATTGCTTTAATTTTAAGTCAAACTTGGTATTATGTATATTTTATAAACACTGGACGAATTTTTCTTGGTTCTTAATCTTTTTTTTTTCTTAAAGGGTCTTGTTCACAGATTTTTGCATGTTTTGAAGTGTGTCATTTAATGCTTTAATCTCATAAATTTAAACATCGGAACTAAATAGCTCCAGTATAAAACAAGAAGAACAAGTTAAGAAAGAAAAAAGTAATCCACACCGGGACTCGACAACTGACCCTTGGAGTAAAAGTCTAACAATCCGTGTAATGTCACAAAATATAACGATAACAACTGAACTCTCCAAATTAGTCAATAGTTTCGCATTTGTTACGCTTTATAATTTTCAGGTTTTAAAATCGTCAAAATATGCATATAAATGATTTTTTTAGAGCATGTTAATTTTCAGTATTACTGTTTACTCGCAAATATCATAATTACAAAAGAAAAATTGAAGATCTGACACATTTTTTTTCAATTTTGTCAATTTACAAAACGTAAACAAGTCCCTTTAAGTTTAAGAATGGGTTGGTGAATACGAGTCATGTACTCTTTGATTGAACAGTTTTAGGTTTGCTTTCAGAGACTTAAATGCGTCAAGTCACAGTGTGGACCTCTTGATCAGCCAAGCACACTTCACCGTCATTTGAGAGGACATAACGCATATACTTATGCAATATTTGAATGGTGGACGAATACACGGAATGAAATATCTATTCGCAAGGCCGGACATATTTATTTTCTTAAACTTTGCCGTCATGAATGTTTTTTTTTATACAATTGCACTTACGCATACGCCTGTTAAATCCTCCATGGTATTTAATGTGCAGATAAATAACTGTTTCTGTCAATTTAAGTGCACTTAGGTAGACATCCTATACTGCTTTTTTATTTAATGCCCACCGATATAAACGACATAAACAGCACTACAGACTGGCCTTAAATCCAGTGTGTAATGTTATTCGCTTAATACTCTTTGCTTAATGACATTTATAATGTGTTAATTGTAATTATAAAAACAACTATTGTGAAATGTTAGTAGATCTTATTAGTTGTTAGCTATCAATAGGCATTAGGTAAATATAAAAAAATCAATAAGCAACACGTGTGTTCTTCGTTTATTGATTTCCATATTGCAGTTACCACTCGGAAAAAGCATTTTCTCACATTAACATCAGACATCGATACAAAGAATGACAAGTTCTTTTGTCTATATGACATCATTAAGGTACTGGAATGGACATATAGAAGATAAAACTCATCGAACAGCAATTCGAAAACACGCACATTATTGTTATCGGTCTTACGTAGTATATTTCTAACATAACCAGATATATTAAAACGTTTATATATGTAATGTGACAGTAACAATATCGGCATGTTCAGAATACATAAGCTGATTTTGAAATTATTGTTTTTTGTTTGATTTACAGTATGTATCAGAATAAACAACCGTTGTTTTATTTTTGTAATTATTTTCATATCATTAAACTATAATTTAGATGTATTTACATGCATCGATCACAAACACATTAAATTGTTTGAATGGCAGCAAAGAATGAATCAAACTTAGGTGTATATATGTTTTATTCAGAACTTATGAACGCATTTTCAATATTAAATGAAAATGCAATGAAGTGCAAACACAACTTTTTTTTAAATCAAATACCATGGATTGTTCTTGATAATGTTTCTATTTTTGTAAGAATAAAGAACCTTTTAAATTATAGTATTTTTCGGGTTTATGATTTGTTTTGTTTTACTTTTTACGTTTTGAAACGCATTCAATATTACGCAATGACCCCTAAGCTTTTAAATAGCCTTCATACACGTTAAAAAGTACACTAGGATTTGATAAATTTGCGGCATGGTCAAGGTTATCCATGAACAGTTTGAGGTTTGATTTCAGGGACTTAAATCAGTCTAGTCACAGTGTAGACCTCTTGATCAGCCAATCACACTTCACCGCTGCAAGATGAACATGGCTCAGTCATTTGAGAGGACATATCGCAGATACTTAATTGAATGATGGGCGAATACGCGGAATAAAATATCTATTCGCAAGGCCTGACCTATCTTATATTGTTAAACTATGCCGTTATGAAAGTTTTTTTTTAAACACTTGCACATACGCATACGCCGGTAAAATCCTCCATTGTATTTAATGTTCAGGTAAATAATTGTTCCTGTCAATTTAGGTGCACTTAGGTAAACATCCTATACTGCTTGTTTATTCAATTTCTACCGATGTCCACGACATGAACATCACACTACAGACTATTTTCTAAAAGCCAGTATGTACTTCTAATCGCGTAATGCTCTTTGCTCAATGACATTTATAATGTGTAAATTGCTAATTGTAAAACCAAACCTATTTTGAAATATTAGTAGATATAATTAGTTATTAGCTAGCGATTTGCATAAGGTAAATATCATCCATCAATTAGCTACACGCGTGTTGTTCGTTTATTGATTTCCATACTGCAGTTATCACTTGGAAAAAGGATTTTTGCACATTAACATCATGCACTAATCAATACAAAGAATATCAAGTTATTTTGTCTATATGACATCATTAAGGTACTGGTATGAGTAGTGAGTAAAATATTGTGTTCGTTTTGTTTTGTTTTGCAAGTATGTTTTCTATGAATGATGTTTGCGTACATGGTGTGTTATTTGTATTGATTAAAGATTTAATATGTATTGGTATGCTTTTAATTAATGTGTAATACATTAGGAAGTTGCTTGAAGGTATTCCGTATATATAACATATATTATCAAAAGAATAGAAGTCCTTAATTGATTTGTTCTGTGTTTGTATTAACGTTTTGAAACGCATACAATATAACGCAATGAGCTTTTACATAGGTTACATAAGTTTAAAAGTACACTAGGATAAAACAAATTGGCGGTATGTTTTAGGTTCATCCATGCGTTTTTCTGTATACTCTGTCTTCGGCTTTAGACTGAGTGAATGTACTCTCTATTTGTATATCATTCTATCATTACAGCAGTTTGTATCATACACTTTGCAAAGGCAACTTCGATACAAAATCAAAGTGTATTTAACATATTTGATCTATTGACATTTGCAGGTTATAAGTGCCCTACCGGTGTATGGGAAATATATGCACGTTAGTTTATTTTTTCGTCAGACAATATTGTGGATGCTATAGTAACTTATGCTTCGGTCACAAAAATAATTGAACAACTAAAATCTTTATCCTGCGATTACTAAAAAAATTACTTAACATAGGTTCATGAAACTCAGTATGTTAATAGATGGCTATATGGGGAAAATGCTCGTTTTATCAGTTCTGTTCGTCTGTTCGTCCGTCTGTTCGTCCGAAAAATCTGGATCATGCGATAACTCAAAATGAACTGAACCTAAGATAATAAAAACTCGGTTTTTGGATAGATAACCATATGGTGAACATGCACGTGGCTATTTATTTTTTTAATTTGTAAGACAACGTGTAACATTGTTATGTTTACAGACATTTGTAAAAACTAGCATCTGGATCGTGCGACATATCAAAAAGCACTATATTTAGGTATGTGGATAGATGGTCAGACCAAAGTTGTAGTTGTGATAGTTACTGAAATAATTGAGAACAAAAATCTTCATCCTTCCGTGAATAAAAGTACCGAACCTAGAATAATAAAACTTATGGATATTCTGATCTTTTTCAGACAACATTTAGCTACTTAAACGCATATAAAGTAAAGTTAACTAACATTATTATGGCTTAATATAGTTTATATTAATTGTTAACAGACCTTAATTTTGTCATTTACAACCCTAAAATTTCCCGAATGCATTTAAGATGTCTTCTAAAAATAGATTTTGTTGTGTATGCTATAAATGTGAAAGGTTCTGTTTTATGCCTATTAATGTTTTCTTACGAAATAAAAAAAAACACGTGAATTACATATTATTATATGGTATAGACTATTTATGTCACCAGTCAAAATATTATTCAGCAGAAAACGAGTCATTTGACAGCACTATATACACACAACTGCAATGCAACACTTCAAGAACAGGGTCATGTATAATTTTTGATTTGGTGAAATATCGATTTCAATTCACAAGTGATCATATAAAATATATTTTTCTATGATCACGAGTGATTTAAAATCGATATTCCACCGCATCCAACACATTTTCTTTTTATTTTATGCTTACAAATGATTATTTTTGTATTTTTGCCGAATATAGTACCGGTCAAACGATGAAAATTATCGATAGTTTTTACTCTTGATTTTCACTGTTTGAAACAGTGAATTCTCAATTTTTAATTCACTGATATTTCTCGATAAACCACCGGAAAGCATAAACTAAATTATGTATCATGAGATTATCTAGAACACAGAATTCTTTTTTCAAATCAATGATAAACTTCATTAGATCGCATGCCGGCAGCGTGTATACCCATTTGTTTTATTGACTGATAAATCATCGAAAGAAAATGCAAAAAATGATATTATCTCAGATAACATACTTTCCGTTGCACGTATTTGTACACACCCGCTGACTAGATGAAAAATATTGAAATTGGTTTGCCATAAGGGTGTCTATAACGAGATAGACCTTTGAATATTGCTAGAGAACCCTTGCCTGTTTACCATTTTATCTCTGGTAAGCAATTAGCGTTGTCGTGTTAGGATAAATACATCTGGGTATATATAAACCTATGATGCTTAACACTGTTCATTTAAATTGAAATGTACTTTAAAGAAATGTTCATCACGACGTTAAATACCTGTATGTATTATAATGTGTTTTTGCGATATCCTGGGCACTATTGTCTTAAATATGTCTCTCAAAACATTACACATGATACCCATTAGCTTTGTCAGACTACCTTTAAGCGTTAAAGTATTTCACAACAATGTCTTGTCTACATTTTTCGTATTCGACAAATAAATAACGATGCGTTTTTGTACTGAGAAGTCACAATAAATAACCAAAACAAACCGTAAATGACAGCTCCTATGCAAGCTCAAAAAGATGCAAGATGAGCAATTATAATGATTTGTAGGGGGACAAATTATATCACCCGCCTAGTGCAAATGGTATCATGTGCCATTTTAAATTAAATACCACATGGCACCTTTTTGCACCAATGGGGCGATATATGGATATGGTATTCATGCACTCACTATAGGTGCATTGAAACATGTCGGGACTGTTGTATTCAAGAAGCAGACACATATAACTGAATATCTCTTCACCAAATTGGGAGGTATTAAGGAAGTACATGTACTGCGCTTATACTCTAGTCCATCCGTCCTTACGCTCGATCCACAATGAAGGGTTTATATTTGGACGCTTGGCCGTTTGCGCTAAAACCTTCACGACTGAATAAGATATTCAAAATGAATACCATTTTATTTTTTAGTATTATTGTTTTATAATACTATTTTTGTTTGATGACAAATGAAGCCTGTTGTGAAATATAAAACTTAATTGGACCATTGTTTAGTGTCTTAATGCTTGATTCATTAAGTCTGTGTCAAACGAGTGCCTTGACCTGAATAAGCTGACAGTGAGCGTAAATCATTAGAACGTTAACACCGAACGTTATGACGTTACGTTAGGTGTTTACTTTGGATGATTATCGCAGGTTGACAGGATGATGATTCAACTACATGTATATGAACCTACTTGTTTAGTGGCAAATGAATGACAATTTGACCATTGCGAGAACTGTATGCAATTGGCATCTTTAAAACACTTTAAAATTGCGTTTAAAAAAAAAATGCTTCTGCAGGCCCCCATGTTTTGTTCTGAATAGTTAAAGTACACACTACTTTTAGTTACGGTTCTTTATTCGTACTCTTAGTAGTATTACATCATAACATTATAACTGCAGTGAGGCATGCTTCCTCTGTACAAATGAACGAATAATACGTTGATAAATGACGATGTCTGAATCCACTTGCCATACCGTTGGAAAAAGTAAACACTTATTTCAAATTAACACACGTATATAAACAGTATGTCCGATACAATGTATTAAACATACTGAAAGAAACATTATTGTTAAAACAGCAAAGTAATTTCTCAGTATATTGAATCGCACGCATCTGTACATAGGCAATTATATATACAGACATTACATAAATCAGACCATTTTCTTTTTTTACAGAAATATAGCGTACCCTTTTTTGTAAAAGCGCAATGAATCGATACCATATTTATTCGATTGCAATTTTGCAATTTTAAAACGAATTAATTAAAGACTTGATTTAATTTTAATTAAATATCTTTGTATATATTGATATTAATATATATCGATCACTCATATCGTATGCAATATAATTATATTGAATATATATTGCAATACGATATGAAACCATGTTTTGAAATTAGGAGTTATGAAACCCTAGCAATATCAGAAACTCAATACTTGTTTACATCGACTAGACATTTATGGACCAATTGCCTATACAAAACAGAACTTTACATACGGCGCATTACTAAACAATCTATTATGCTAGCCGTTTAAACAATATACGCATACTTTTTCGCTGTGCTGATTATATACCTCCTTCATTTAATTTCAAATGACCATTTCAAAAATAAGCTGGGCATGCGTATATGGGGTCTTACTACATTTTAAAGAGGTTAGTTATAGCTGACGAACAAAAAGCATCATTTTGGGAATTTTTGTTATAATACGCCCATTCGGCCCAACATTTAACCTTTCATAAATCAGTTGTTTACTCAGCAGGTATTTTCCCAGGCGGTTTTAGAACAGCGGCCCCGCGTTGCCTGGACTTCAAAATCATTTTCGCCGCGGTGCTTGTTTTCTGATCAAGTCGCCGCGACGCTTTAAGTTAAGTAACCTTCAAGGAATAGGGCTTTCACATATATTTTTCTCTCATAATACACAGAGTGTGTGAAGATGTATAGTAAAACAATGTTTAACAGCACTAACCTTTATTTTCCCGATGGCCTTTTACCGACTGTATTTCATTTATTGCCGAAACATATTGGTCTAACCGCTTATTTAGTTAACTAATCGTAAGAACATTATTTAACCAGGTTTTGAAATTAAAAACAACAGCTCATATGTATGTTAAAGGGCTTTAAACAATATAATATATTTTTCTGAAGTCATATATGAAAACATTATTTTAATTTTTTAAATAATGGGTAATTAATATAATTGAAGTATTGTATGCAAAATTGTATAAATGCTTTTTATATACAAAATTTGTTCATATCTGATCCTGGAATTTACGACAATTTATTTTTTGTAAATATCCGTCCTTTTCATATAAAAATATCTGAAAAGACACCTTCTGTCAGTCAGTTACAACTAACGTCATTTTTACGCAGTCAGCCCCCGTATACGCATGCCCGTCCCCCTATTATAATGTCATACATTCTTCGTGGAACTGCTCAACAATTATACATATCCAACTTGCGCAAGAACGGTAAAGTGGTTGCTATTTTATTTTACTTCATTTACGACTTTAACATTTCCAGTCCTAATCCATAATAACATATTTGCTCATTAACTGTTCAGGTTTTTATTACTTAACTATTGATAAATACATTGTACTGTCATAGTTCTCATATACGACTTTTGCACGTGTTCCATGGTGTTTTTAAGCATATGATGTTGCTCAAGGAAATCATTAAGTATATGAGTTTTTGTACGTTTTTATTGATTTCGAGTTTATTTGAACAGTATCCTTCTTTTTGCTTTAATTAATTGTCAGTTTTGAGTATTAGTTTGTGGTAAAATAATGAATACACGGCACAAGCTCAGAAAATAAAAAAGCACTAATTATTGAAGTTTTTTTTCCAATGAATCCAAATTAAAAATAAACCATATTTATTATATGCTTTCTGGTGGTTTATAGAGAAATATTAGTGAAATAAAACTGGTATTTCACTGGTGAAAAATAACAGTGAAAACTATCGATATTTCTCACTGCTTTACTGTGAAATGACGTCATTTTTTTGACGAAATGACGTCATCATTCCAGAGAAAATCTCCAGTTAAACTCTTTTACAATGTATATAAACGGTGAAAAAAAAACATATAATAAAAAGCAAATTTGTTGGAATCGGTGGAATATCGATTTTAGTTCACTCGTGATCATATAAAAATAATATTTTCACTCCTGGCTGCGCCACTCTTGAAAATATTATTTTCTATGATCACTCGTGAAATAAAATCGATATTCCACCGATTCCAACAAATATCCTCTATTTATTAGTTTATTTTCACAGTTATATTTTTTTAATTGTTTCAAGTTATTGTAAGGTTCAATAATTATGGATAAAATATTTAATATGTTTAAATCAAAACAGCACTGAATCAGTTTATAGTAATGTTAAATTGCATTAATATTATTTAACTATTTAATTGAAATGTTGAATTTTTTAATGCCCTTTTAGCGTAAAATCCCTTAAGAAGTCCCTTTATATATGTACGCGCACAAAAATAGAACTCTTGAAGTGTTTTTTCCTTCAAATTTGGATAAGATTACACATAAATAGGAAACAAATTATACAAAAAATAATTAAATTATGGATCATTAGAATTCGCTTCATTTTGATCGATATGCTAAATAGAAATTAATCATCAGCAATGAATATAAGGTGAGGTGTTTTTTTGTTCGAATATGTATTCTACTGCCCTTTTAATGTGCAAACGTATACTTATTGAGCACGTGGCTATATTAATTAATTGGCAATTAAGTACAATGCAAATCATTCACAAGCAAACCACACGACTGTTATGACAAATTTATTTAGATGATTATAATAAATAACAATAAAACTATTTAAATACATATTCATAAATATTACATGACACACGTAGAAATGAATGTTAACATATGGCACAAGCGATACATTTTTGTTTGTATGTTATTTAAAGAAAATGTAAAACAAATGACGTAACTCAAACAATTTTACATGTAAGCGGTAGAAAAATACATTGAAAACAAGGCATTAAATATACTGTTTTAAAGACCGACGTTTTTTTTATCGTGAATATACGAAACATACATCACAAATATATATAAATAGTCTCTATACTCATTACACAATTTTACACATATTATAAATAGAGGAAATTTGTTTCGGTAACAACCCATGGTATAATCGGAATGAAGGGAGATAATACCAAAGTAACAATTGTTTGGGCTAGCCCGTTCTAGACAGGGCCGTCATGGAATTAGGGCCGCTTTGACTCGATGGCATTCTAAAAATACCAGGTGCGTACGTGTTATACTGTTTACACATTTAACACCACGTCAACATGGTCAATAACGAGAAACCCGAGTATTTGTCGTGCCAAGTCATTTATAACAAATGAAATATGAACTTCTTGCTTGGGATGGAGAGGGGGGGGGGGGGNGAGGAATGGGGCCCAACTTGACCTTCAGGAGCAAAGGTTACAAACAACCTATACAGCATGCATTCAGTCTTTTGATCAAATATGGTGTTTTAACGCTATGTTTATACCATATTACACCTTATTGCCAAATTATTGACCAAAAGCTTTAAGAACACTTTGTAATTTTTACCAATTTTACAAATGTCGACCGAGGATTATAAATAATCGATCCGAAACTTAAAAAACTTATTCCTTATTCAGAAGTATTATTTTGCTTGTATGAATATAATGCATACACGTTTTTTTGTTGGAATATAATGCATACATGTTTTCATATAGACGTATGGCATTAAAACATATTTTTTTGTCAAACGTTGAACAAGACCCTTGAAATAAAACATGTATATATACACGTTGTGCCGATAAATAATACCTATAGCGCCAGTGTACACACTGATACATATAACAAATAATAAACGAAAGAGCTATTAGAAACAAATAAGCGCATATTTTCTACATGCCGTTTTAAAAATGCAATACACACTTTCTCCTTAATTCCACATTGGCAATTTTAGAAACTCTTGTACGCGTTGTTTTGTCTTCTCATCAAAAACTATACTCTACATCATACTATTCTAAACGTTTCGCTACTGCATTGTATATAACAACTTAACTTACGTAACCAACCAGACATACTACACATAAATGAATCATTTCAAGAAATGATATAAATTTGTATTACTTTATTTCACTGATGATTTATTATCATAATCGCTTTTAGATACATTTGTTAAATTTTGTGTTTAGTGACTTTATCCCATTTCTTGACGTTATATGCCTTTTAACTTTTACAGCATTGTTTTGATGATGCATGTGTAAAGAGACGTTATATTCCATTCCGTGACGTCACACATTATTTCAAGTCAACACGATGTTAACAATTTTCGTTTAAATGACGTCTTATAGCTCATATTCCATTTGACCTTAGGCAGTCTGCGTTGCAAGTGTTCGCGGGGCAGTAGCCGACCTTAAAATTTGCCGTACACCATTCGTCCATTCCTTATACGCCTTGAAATTCGGCAATAGCATGACAACTCGAGTTTTTAATCTGCATGTCCTCGCAACCGCACTCACACATGAAAGGTACACAATTCGCCGCCATACAGTTTATCTCACACCACCGACTTATTCCCGGACTGTGATTGTAAATTCCCCGCCTTTTGTACCGGAATTCGTCGCTATTGACGTCACATCCTTGCGGAAGTTTCAAACCGAAGTTACGCGTTCGTGTGAACGAAAACAACACTGGCGACATGTAATTGGGATAAACTCGATCCATATTGCTCACAGAAACGAACTGAGTATAAGGTAAGTCTGTTTGTTGGGCTTATCCGTTATCCAACCGAACGCTGGAAAGAACGTCTGTTCAAAGTTTGGAGTACCAGTAATAGCTGTTGGCGCATGTGCGGGGGTTGTGACCTGAATATGGCCAGCCGGTCGCTCTGTTGGGGGGGTTGCCGAACCCCGTTTGAAACATCCGAGCCTAGTTTCTTCACTATTTCCTGTCTTGTATCGTCCAAGGTAAATACGTGTCGTCTGATTGTTGATTGTGTATTTTCCAGCTCCAATATCCCCGGGTTGATGGGCGATTAACGGAAATGACGAGGGAGTGATTGCAGTAACATCAACATCGGGTGTAGACCCTTCCTTATGTTGAACTGACCGCGTATGGCGAAGTGTTGTGTCTTCCCAATGGAGCCTATAACATAGTTACTATTTATGAAAGCAATTCAGCATTTATTGACTTTGTAAACTGAACTATAAATATAATTTTGGCCTGGGTTAGTTCGGTACTATGCGACTTATAAATGTAAATAAACCACATTTTCCATTTTTATTTATTAAAGCACCCTTTTAGCAGTCTCATGCTATGTTTGGAAGAGACCACTACTGGTCTGCCAGATCCTTACAATGCTTAAAAGCACAAAGCACACACGCGTTAGCTTCACTTATCATTCTACAACCATCAAAAGGTGTGATCAGTTGCCCTCTTAAGGTGCATAGTTGTATCTCTCAGTCGACCTATGTTACCTGTTGTTCTATTATGGACACAGATGTCCACTAGTTTATATTAAAGTGTTTACTATTGTAGGATTTTATTACACGATCAAATAACCAATCTATTCAAAGCATTTGCAGTGAATAACGATAAAAGCATTGCTTTATATACCGATTAAATGCTGATTTAGCACAAGCACACTTATAAGAAAACAATCAGAACAAACAGATAATATAACATTCTTTGCAGAAAGCCGTAAAAAGCTCAAAGACAGGCGATGCGGTAAATACTTTAACACACCTGCCTGTACTAGAAGTTTCTGACGTCACATTTAACTCGTTGAGACCGATAGATGACGTCAAAGGCGACATGGTTGTTAGTGGGGACTTTACCCTCCTTCGAATCAATTTTTCTCCCGATACGGCACCGTGACCATGTCCGTGACCATGTATGTGACAATGTCCGTGACCTTGACCTTCCGTTGCGTCACGAGGTGTTATCTCGATATCGGCGCAGTTTACGAACTGTTGTGGCTGTCCGGAGCCGAGACACTTGCACTGCTCTTCACCGTTGTATCTGTAGCCTATACGAATGATGTCGTTTTAAAACTAACTTCGCTTATATATTAACACTGCTATCATATTGAAATAATACAATAAACGTTGTATATGTTGTCGGTAAATTCCATTACGTCATAATGATGTCGTAAAATAAACTTGTAACTGAAGCCTATAGGTATGAAGACGTAATACCAATGTTAACGTTGTATTAGTCGCTAATAAGTACTCTGATGTCATAAGGGCATCACATAAGTAGCGTTGTATTTGTAGCCTATATGTATGACGCCCTAATGACAACATAAAGCTAACGTTAGATGTGTAAGTACAATGACGCCATAATGACGTAATTAATTACAAGTTGTACCTGCAGCCTTTAGTAGCAAAAACGTCGTGATGAAGGAATAAATTATATAAGAAACTTTGTATCGGTAAACAATCTGTTTTTTGACTTAACATTGACGTCATACAAAATTAACGTTCTATCGGTAGCCAACAAGTACAATACGGTCATAATGCCGTCATAAAAGTAACGTTTCAGATGCAGAATATATAATGACACCATAATGGGGTCATCAATATAACGTTATATCTAAAGCCTTTAAGTATAATTACTTAATTATGACGTCATAACTTACACGTTGTATTTATAACACTTAAGTACAGTAACGTGATAATGACGTCATGAAATTAACGCGGTATATGTAGCCATTAATTGTAATGGTGCCAAAATATAAGCGTTGTATCTACACGTTTGATGACGTCATAATGACGGGCTCACGGCAATAAAACTTTAACCTCCTGTGTGTTGTATCTGTAGCCTTTAATTACAATGGCATCATCATGACGTAATAAAATTAACGTTGTATCGCAGGGGGTAGATCGTACGCAAGTAACTGTTGTGGCGTAAGTGAGAAAAATATTAACTATTGTTCAAAATGGCGGACAACGGCTGATTTTTCGATTTTTTCGCCTGAACTTTTGAAGGGTTTGTACATTTATCATACTTATTCGACGGTATCCATACGCGCAAGATGTGATACTGATAGATATTAAACCTCGGTATAAATCCTGTAGCTGCATTATCAATATTTAAAAAGTTATTGACGACTTAATACGCAAGTTCCTGATTGTTTACGATTGACACGGCTCATTGTTTGTGTATTTTTAGGTCATATATAAGGTTTTCACAGCAGTTTTTATGGAAAGGTGGACTCAAAAACCATCATAATGTCCCTTGCCTGAACACCAGAATGCTTCCAAAAGGCAATCGCACTATATGCATCAAAATTCGAAAATTAACCCCCATTTTCATAACTGTTGAGCACAGTAACCCCACTTTCCGTAACTGTTGTTTATGCAAAAGTCAGAGTACAACAATAAAAAAAATTGAATACCGAATTAAATACGCACGTTTAGGTTTGCTTTGTTAATTAGTGATGTGTCACTATAATTTCTGGAGTCACACTAAAATGTACGGTGGCATAGGACATATTTTTTACAATACATGTACGGACGTATTGCTTTCATGTGCGCACGAATTGCTTTCACATGCTCACGAATTGCTTTCACGTGCGTACACTATAGTGAATACATGCGCACGTATTCACCTATACGTTCACATGCATTAACGTTTACGTGCGCACGTATTAATGTTTATGTGCGCATGTTTTACGTTCTGCGTGCGCACTTGTTACTTTTTCATTGATCCATTTATCACATGCGCACGTATTGCTTTCGTGTGCGCACGTATTGCTTTCACATGCGCACATATTGATTTCACGTGCGCATGTATATTTTAGAAAACACCTGCGCATTCATACACACCTGCGTGCGCACGTATTCACTATTACATGCACACGTGAACAATACGTAAAACGTGCGCACGTATTTGAAAACAATGCCCATGTATCCTCTATACATCTCTTTAGGGTGGTCGGTAGTTTAGTGGTAAAACACTGGTCTACCATTCCAGCGGTCGTGGGTTCAATCCCTGGCCGGGGCACTGGAAATTTCAGAAATGCTTCAAGTGTTTCCCACCCAACTAGAGATGTACTGGTATGAAACCCAGGTAATTCTCGCGTGTATCGGTGCTATACACTGAGCACGTAAAAGAACCAAGGGATCTATTCGCAAAGAGCTAGGGTATTGCACCCGGATTCCTTGTATCTCAAAAACTGTCTCTTATACCCGCTGTCTCTTCAGCAAAACCAAAGGACCCCATTGGAAATAAGTGCTTGCACTTTCATGGGTTATCCTTGACTGCAAGGTCAAAATAAATACAAACATACCGCCGTGAAATGGGTTAAACCTTACAATAAAACAATATTAATCCATATCGTGCAAAGTTTTCAAACCTATAATACTTCACACAGTTACGACACATTGTTAGTACTTATTGTGCATGGACAAATATAGTGGAAGTCATTTAATGTGTAATCAAAGCAGTCTTGCAAAGTCATTTTCGAAATCGGTGTGCCTTTAATCACATTTGGTGAATTATTTCATGTTTTATTATTACAGATGTCATCGTCCAACGGAGAGTACCTTGAATGCGAAGTGTGAGGTGTTGCTTCATCGAGCGCATACTCTTTAAAGAGGCACATGCAGCTTCATAGTGGATCCACCTACGTGTGCGATTTTCCAGGGTGCGGTAAAACATTCAAAACACACCCGTTCCCCCACCGATAGTCCAAAACTTTGTAGTCAGTGTGGGAAGGTGTGCACTACGACGTTTTGGCTAAACAAGCATGAGAATGAGCTGCACTTGGGCAAGGCATCGACGTATTCGTGTAAACTGTGTGCGGAGCCATGCCAGTCAAGATACGCGTTTCAACAATATATAAGTACACATTCTAATGAAACAGATATTCATCTGTGAAATATGCTCGAAGTAACATGGTGTTTTATACTAGGAGTCGGCATTCTGGAAATGAGTGTTTTATTTTTGTATACTTGAAGTTGTTTGCTTTTATTTACCAGTATGAATATACCAATTATATGTGATTTTGTTATTTGTCTGTGATAATAACACATTGATAATCAAAAAAGAGCGTATACATTGTATTTGGATTTCGGCATACATATTCATTTTAAATATAATTGAAAAAGGGAGATTATTTTAAATGTATGCAATGGTTTAGTATGGTTTTTGGTTGATAAAGCATATTTTTATGGCATTAATAGTGTTAGTTAAGTTTCATATTAGTGACATGAACTATGAGTTAATTATGTAATATACTTTTCAAGTCGTTTAAAATTTGAATGGAATCCGAGTGTGCATACATTTAATTGTGATACATATCCCTCAAAAGCGTTGTGATACTCATTACAAATAGTATTGTGCTTTTATGTTTCGTTATAATTGTTTAAACAGAAACACCGTGTGTGTTTACATGTTTATAGGCAATTTACATTAATTTGAATTTATTTTATAATCATTATTAGTTGTTAATAAATATAACAATAAATCTAGTACATTTTGTTATGTCTTATGAGTATGGAACGGCTAATGTGTAGTATATTATACAGATGTATGCATTCATGTAAAACACAAACGTGAACATTTTTACGCAGCAATTCAACTCACACAGAAAAACTTCGTAAATTATAGTTCGCTGTAGTTGTCTCGCGGATTTAAATCGCAAAACGGATAAAACAATTTTACTGTGCCTCACACGTATTAGTTACTTACTTTTAATCTCATACTGATCAATACTATGAGACCACTTACATAAAAAACACAACCTCGTTATGTGAGGTTATTTGTCTCTAATGTACATTAGCTGACAAAACTTTTCTATGATTTCCGGGAAACGAATATTGTTTCCACATTGATTTAAAGGGACTATGACATCTAAAGTGTATTCATAGATATAACAAAGTATGGAATAAAGTATAAAAATAAGCTTTTACTTAGACATATCTTATCAAATATAACACAAAACAAAATGATGAATGTTAAATTTAAAAACAGTTGGAAATCCGATGGTACCGGTAGGTTAATGTCAGACTCCTCGGGGTCGTAGTAACCCAGGTCACTGTGGCGTTCCTTCACTCTTCATTCATGGGTAAATCCTGGCATATATCTAATAAACTGTCCTCGAAGTAATCGTTTTCCGGTCCAGAAGAACTCCTTTGTTTCTTCGGAATACCGTATGGCAGAGGTATTCGAACCTGAGTCTGTCAATGTTAATATCCAAATCTTGATTTTCGAATTCCACAAAACACGAAGTATATTAATTGACAAAGTGGTATTCGTTATTTTCCTGTTTGCCGAATTGTAATTTCAGTTTTGTCACATAAGTTACAGATTGTCCTTGCGGTGATGTTTGTTCGTTTGTTGTCTGCGCCAAAGGGGTTTTTAGGGAAAAAAAAGCTGCTTGGTGTTTTGGTGACAGGAAACGTTGCCGACTTGAAGTTTTCGGTGTATAGTTAACCTTTTAATTTTTGCATACAGAACTGGTGTTTTAACAACGCATAGTCGTTTGGCTGCAGGTGATTTAATAGGCATTTTGTTCGATCAGATTGTACAACAAATACACCATTGTATTTTGACCTTTTTTATACCGACTTAGTCGACTCTTGATTTGGTACCGTATCCTTCTTCAAAAACGTCCCCTGAAATGTAAATTGGTAAAGTATTAAGACGTGTTTCCAGTTACACAAAGTGCAAAAAAAAGCTTCGACTTAAGAACATTTCTTGGTGTGATGTGTGTACATTTGCTATGATACCGTCACTTTCACAAATGTCTTATCTTATACCTGTTTCACAATTTTGTGTTTAATCTCAAAGCTAACTACGCCGTTTATAAAATAATTTATATATCGACTACCTATCATACCCTTTAAATACCAAACAAGCAATGTTTTTCGCCTTAATAACAGTTAAACAGCGCAGATGAAAACATCTGGGTATTTTTTTTTAATATGGTAACAAAAAAGAAATAAAATAATATTCTAAAAAGAAATTTAAAAACAAATTCAGAAACAGTGACGATAAACATTTGTTCTACCCAGTCAAGATTTTATCAATTATGTATTCATGTTTATAGTAATATAATAGATACGCTTTGAGGTCAATTCAAACTTATTGTTATGTGTAACTACTAGTATATGAGAAAGTGGAATTTGAATAATTTAAACTAAAAGAGAACTACGGAATTCAAGTAAGAGATTAACATGGGCGTTCTAACGATATTTGCGCATAACGGCAAAACAGTATTATACAGCATTTAAAAATGAATTGCTTATAATAAGAATTAAGTGTATATCCTGTACAATAGAAATGTCTTTATATGAATCAACAAAATACAGTTGCATTTCCCTGGAACATTTGACTGTTTTCATAAGTGGTCATCTATAATATGAACGATGGTATCTTTAAACGCAGAACGCTAAGTTTTGAGAGATGGGATGGTAACTGCACAAACACATCTTTATATAAATACATTAATGCCTTGCATATGTTTCAAAATATAGAATTTTTTATCCACTTTTCATTCTGCTCCTTGAGCAATACAATGATTAAGGGCTATTGCATGGCCAATCTTAGTATTCCAAGTATACTGACAAAACATTGTCCTTATTTCAGGACTAGCCTGGACTCATGTACACATACCAAGTGTGCTTTTTGCATAAACAACAGTTACGGAAAGTGGGGTTACTGTGCTCAACAGTTATGAAAATGGGGGTTAATTTTCGAATTTTGATGCATATAGTGCGATTGCCTTTTGGAAGCATCCTGGTGTTCAGGCAAGGGACACTATGATGGTTCTTGAGTCCACCTTTCCATGAAAACTGCTGAGAAAACCTTATATATGACCTAAAAATGCACAAACAATGAGCCGTGTCAATCGTAAACAATCAGGAACTTGCGTATTAAGTCGTCAATAACTTTTTTAATATTGATAATGCAGCTACAGGATTTATACCGAGGTTAAATATTTATCAGTATCACATCTTGCGCGTATGGATAATGTCGAATAAGTATGGTAAATGTACAAACCTTTCAAAAGTTCAGGCGAAAAAATCGAAATATCAGCCGTTGGCCGCCATTTTGAACAATAGTTAATATTTTTCTCACTTACGCCACAACAGTTACTTGCGTACGATCTACCCCCTGTATCGGTAGCCTTTACGTATGAATATTAAGTAAAACGAGGAAATACGAACAGCAACTTTTCGCGTAATTTATGAAACAATTGGTTATAATTTATACATGAAGTCATATCATCGCTCATTTTTCAATATTTACGTTTTAAATTTATAGATTTTGTTTTGAAAATTACATAACGTTCCATAAAAGTATACATTTTCAACGTAAAATACGAAATATCCAATTTCATAATTGCTTGACATCACAAAGTTTGGTAATTTAACGATTAATTTTAATATATCTCCGAAGTTACAAATTGACATGATGTTCTGAAAATATTCATAAACCGAAGTATGAGTATAAACAGAAATGAGCCTCGCTCTGTGAAATGTGCGTATAGTGTCGTCCAAGATTATCAGGGACGACACTTTCCGCCTAAACTGGATTTGTGCTAAGAAGAGACTTTCTTCAAACGAAAAATATCATAAAAGCGGAAAGTGTCGTCCCTGATTACCTGTGCGGACTGCATTTACGCACATGCATTAAACCCCCTTTTAACAGAGAGAAGCTCAAATGTTGTTTTCGAGAACTGGTTCATTTCCAATCACGAACGCAATCGGCAATTATCAAAATGTATGTACACACATATCGCGTGAACAGATTGAAAGATAACATTTTTCTGATTAAGTATGGATATCATTACATTGCTCGTCAACTGACCTGTCTTGAATTTCCACGGCAATACTCATCTTTTGCATACAAGACCGCTTGGCAATCGAATATGGATGTCGTAAATACCACCCCTTGAACATGAAAGTTAAAATGTTGTATTACAAATATTTCATTGGTAGACGTGCTAAAACGCAAGCAAATCTTTGTAGATGACATCATACTGAACAAAGTGTTAAAACAAACGATGCGGATGACAATAAGGGGAAAATGATCATAATAAAGAGACCACTGACGCAAACAATATCAACAACAAGGTAGACAAAGGCGACGATAATGATGAAGATGATCATGGTATTGACGGACACTACGAAAACGATGCGGAAAATGGTTATGAAACTTAGGTTACTATGATGAGAGGTTTAAGTCATTTTTTAAATATACAATGATAACACTAATATGATTTTGATGATAACGATGCGGATGCTGCTGATGATCTGATATAGAGAATATTTGTTGGATTTGGAGGAATACCGATTTTAATTCACGAGTGATCCTAAAAAATATATTTTGTCTATGATCACGAGTGAATTAAAATCGATATTCCACCGAATCCAACATTTTTCTTTTATGTTATGCTTAGAAATGATTAATTTGGTATTTTTCCCCAAAAGAGTTCCGGTAAAATAATCAAAATTATAGATAATTTTCACTATTAATTTTCACTGTTTGAAACCAGTGAATTATCAACTTTAATTCACTGATATTTCTCTATAAACCACAGGAAAGCATAACATAAAAGATGTTAGTATGACGATGATGGCGATGATTTTCCCTTTTCCGTTTGTCCCTTACCGAGATAGTATATCGTGCCATGTAATTCATCTATCCAGATTGGGTACCTGTCAAAACACGACTGATCCAGTGGATACTTGGTAGAATTCCTTGGACAGAGCCGAAATTCAACGTAACCTAGATAATTGCTGCTGACCTGCAAAAGAATAGCAGTTTTAGTTTCAGGTTATTGCCATTATCAGCAAATGCATGTCTTTTCCAAAAAAATTGCTCATAATATCATTAGAATTATTGTCTTAACCCTAGTTATATCAATCTATTACATAATATTTTACTCTTACTGTGTTTTAATATTGTATCCGGTATTGTTTTATTGCTTACTTTTGTTACAGCATGTTTATTTATATCACACTATTAATTTTAGATTGTTAATCCTTTACTTAATGCTTCATAATAGTATCAATCACTCTTATTTTTTATCAATTTTATGTACATATATATGTTTTGTACAACGCCATTGAATATAATTATATAAATAGACGTTTCATCAAATAAGCAAGTTTCAAGTTTCTTTGGCCACATACTAAACAAATATACAAAAAGAAGATCAAACAAATGAAATACTAAACAAAAAAATATCACATAAAACGATAATTTAAGAATAGCGATTATCATGTTTGTTTGAATTAACAAATCGCCGTTTGTAAAAGTATTTATGTCATCTTGGTGGTCAGTTAACCTACTCCCTTTAATCTTTGAAATGCTTAGCCGACCCAAGAAGTTTACCCTTACTAGGTGCATATATATGTACCAGTAACTGCAAACGATACCACCTAAACTCGCGATAGCCGTATTGGCAGTGCAACGCTGTTCAGGTGAGCTAGGTTTAGCCCGTATAGGGCCATTTAGAATAATCACACCATGTGACATTTAACAATATAGAAATATATACGATTCAGAACTGATAATTTTACCGTATGAACGAAAGTACATACCGTATGTACGAAAGTACATATATGTTGTTACGTCCGTCTGTCTTTTCCTGTATATGTCATGATATATAAAAACAACAGGGCCAAAGGAAATATGTGGCTCACATGAGACCAGAAGGAACTAAACCTTTTTAAGAAGCTTTTGTGAATTTTCCTGAACCATTTTAGAATGACAGAGATATGGTAAGGACAAATGTTCCGAGCCATTTTCATGTTGATTTGACAAACAATGTGTCGTTTAGAGTGTTCTTAATGTTCTACTAAAGTCATATACAAACAAATATCCACACCGAGGCGGCTATATTTTTCAAAGGACTATGACTACTTTTGAACTCGTCCGAGATATCAGTAAAAAATGTTCAGACATAGTTTCATGAATATTAGGCAAACATATTACTTCTATAGTTTTTTCAATATTTCACTGTAGCCGTATGTCATACCCTCTGGCGGCCATGGTTTACAACCAACCGGAATGATTTATGAAATTGTCTGCGTTATCATTATAACCAATTTTCTAATAAAATGTGAAGTCTTTAAAGTTTACGCGATTTCACAATGGTCATATGAAGTAAGTCAGCTGATTCTCCTGTATTGCACAGTGCATAGTGGTATTTATTATAATAATTATTAGGACCTCAACTGAGGCAGAACGCCGTCGCTTGAATTACAGATGAAATATAACTCATGAGGCATCAGCAGGAGAGATAACTTGATAGATACAAAAGATAACTGATGACTGCTTTCTGGAATTGGACATAGCACATATTGCCCCATAGGTGACGGAACACAAAGTCCTAAACAACGAGCGAAATGTTTGTTATACCACAAAACAAAAGGCAAAACATCTTTACAAAAGCACAAACTATGACCAAGGTTTATTGATGGCCACTTTTAATACCTCAAATGTGACGTTGATATAATTCCCGTTCATGTAGCTACGCACGATAATTCCCGTATCGAACCGTCCATTATCCGCGTGGTCTTGTGTACCATTCCATCGGTGCCCACAGACGCCGCATCGGCCACCGTTCACTCCCCATTGCCACTATAATAGGTACATTTAGACATAAAAACTAGGGATGGGAACGAGTACTGTAAATGATATTCGAATATTCGTTTGCCACTAATAAAATATATTCGAATATTCGATTTTTAAACCTATGATTGAAATGGCCAAACATACGACCGTCCGGAGCAAAGTACTTTTCATCGTTTCTTATATGCAGCTTTGATAAAGGGGATAGACTAATAATTTTTCAAAACGATAACTGATTATTTAGTTCTTCATTTTAATGTCATACATTTCATTTGTATAAGATATAAGCTTTTCTGGACAACACATTACCGTAGTACTCGAATATTCGTTCCCATCCCTAATACAAACGATGTTCTAAACAACTGCGCATTTTTAATTGTGTAAGCCTTCTTCAGGAACTCGTACATCGAACGGCAAACTTAAGTTACGATATTATTTGTGAAGAAGTATATTAGCTAAGTAATGAAAAAAAAGGCAAAAATAAGTTATTCCAGGTATGTTCAATTTTCTTTCCATCTTTCGCGCACTGCTGTGATGTGATTTTTACTATAAAGAAAAGAAAAGAGAATGAGCAACTAAAGCATCTTGCATTTAGAAAAGATGTTCGTTCTTAAAGTGATTCTTTTACATAAAGGCATACTTTTATTAGTTCTGTTTTATTATTCGTTTGCAGTAAACTTAAATATTTATACATAGATAGTCTTTTATAATAACATGTTTTAATGTTTTTTTCTAATGTTTCCAAACGCCGGGCAAATACAAATTAAGTGAAATTCATATTCAATATCAGTCGAATAGCACCAAATGCAGTATCGTTGATTTCTTCAAATGATTTCATAACGACCGGTTTGAATTTGTAACAGGTGGGCTGACAATCTAAGTCTAGCGAAAAGGTATCCCAAACTTCTTGGTAGAATGTCAAAGTAGGACTCATATTCTAACATTGAACTGTTATTTAACGTTCTATACCTGTCCTGTGTAAAATGATCCTATACCCTGCGTTTAAATTCCTTTAAAAATGTGTGAGTGTCAATATTAATATCAGTTATATCCTCACATGCATAACTGAAACCATAGTCATCAAGCATTTTGTTAACATTAAATATTCAATTATAACAGCTTTTGTGATGATCTAAAACGGCCTAGTTATATGTGGTTTTAATAATGATATTTTAACCAATAATAAATGACACCGACATTTATATTTATATACATGGGGTATTTACCCAGCTTAATCTTTAATAATTGTTACAAATTGTCAAATGAATTCTTTCTTATTCCTTAGATTTAGTATAGCCCCAAACTTCCGAAGCATATTTTAATATGGAACAAACAAATGCGTCAAATAGTTGACAAAGTATTTTGGCTTTAAATCATAATCATGACCTTTAGATAATAAAATATTTATTGATTCTTATGCTTTACCAGTTAGGTGTTCCTGATTCAATTAAAAACTCCAAGTTTAATTAAAACAACTCCAACATAGTTTAAATCATTCACAACTTGAATGACATGTCCATAGTAGGCTCACTTGTCATTGGGCAATAATCTGCCTATTTTCCGAAATACCGTTAATTTTGTTTCCTTTGCATTTACTTTTAATCCCCATAAATTGCAATAATATTGAAGATTATCTAAATGATTTTCAATTGCATCTGGTGATTTACCTACAATAGCCATATCATCAGGAAATAACAGTACAATCAAGACAATGTCGTCGATATGCAATCCCGACTGTAAACTATTTTGTAAAAACAACTCGAGATCTTCTACAAAGAAATAAAATAATAAGGGGGACATAACATTCCCCTGCCGGAGCCCAACTGCGTATGAAAAATAGTCAGAATATGAAGACAATAACTTAACACAAGATTTAACTTTTTGATACATGTCCCGAACAATCCTAAGAATTTTACCATTTATGCCACATTTATAAATTTTTAACCATAATGCATTTATACATATATAGTATGAAAACATTTGATCACATCCACAAATATAATATTTAATCTCTTATTTTCAAATAAATAATTCTGAACAAGAGAATGGAGAATAAATATTGCATCGGTCGTAGACCGCCCTTTCCGAAATCTGAAATGGGCGTCTGAAATGGTGATATGTTCAATTCGATTGTTTAAAACGGTTGTAAAACATGGATAACAATTGAATAAACCTGCAATTTATCGAGCGTTTTATTACTGACAGTTATGTATGTAAATTGGCATTAAATAATGCAAATCGACCTTGTAATAAAGTGTATACAGCATTATGTTTCTGATTTTGTCTCGCGGTTTGTACTGATACGGAAACATTTTGACATTCCATTAATGTCTATAATCAAAATCATTGTTACAGTAATGATTGTCATAGTAATACACGCATACAGTGTGAATAGTTGGTTGGACTAGACATCAAACATTTGTCTAAACTTTAGAAACAGTATCAGGAGAAATAGTATTGCAACGATTAGCTAGTCTTTTATTCAAGACAAGAGATAACGTGCCTATACGTTAAATGGACATACACCTATACATTTTAAAATATAAACAATTATTAAAATAGTTATCCAACATCAAACGCTCTAGATAGAATTTCGAGTTTATTTCAACATACATTAGGCTTTTAGCCCATGAGTACACACATATTTCGAACACAATATATTCACAGATGGTCAATGACGTACAGCATTTTTAATAGAACCAAGATCAATATCTTTTCAGAAAGTTTAAATAAAACAACAAATGTGTACATGAATACACTTTATCGTATTTTGTACGTTTAGAAAAAAAACGCATCTTTTTCATCAAACGATCTTGATAACTATTATGCTCTTTCCGTATAAAGCGAGTATTTTTCCAGTGCATAGCTGAAGACTGTTTCGCTCTATTGAACACGTTAGAGCGACCAGTAAGTATCATTATTTGATTAATTTGGCTTTGTAACGAAATGCTCAATACAAGTAAAAAACGACAGCGAAATTTGTCTTCATCACTCTATTTAGAGACTCGTTAATTAAGTCCTAAATGACGAAGATCTGTAGTGCGTCATATACAAACTCAACTGGTTTATTCGAGTTCAAGTTTTAAACATCTTCTTTACATGCACAGAAAAACTTTCCTTTATTTATTCACAGTGAACTCTTCTTATTTATTTAGTCCACTTAATGGGGCAATGGGAGGTCGGCTAAATCTAGTATGGTGGTCTTCACGGCGTACACAATATTTTATTGACATGTCTTCTACGACACTTGTGTGAACTTGGTTTTCGCACAGAGTTGCCTCTGCGTTCGACTGAGGCGTGTTTATGGTGATCATACGGCGTTCTAGCCAGGACGCCATAAGAACGCAGAGCCTGGGCGTTTACTTTGAACTTATAAGGCGCAGTAAGGTCGCCGATTTACGCGTTCGTAGCGTTTAGAAGCGTCTCCATGCGTACACACGCAGAACCCTCATCGTCCTTGGCGACCCTTCCGCGTCCTGAGTCGCTGAGGAAATGCTGTAAGATTGCCAGCCCGGTGTGACGGTGTAGAATCGACAAGCAAACGTATGACCAATTAAATGAAACTTTTCTTCTAAAAGCTCATCGAATAAGGTATACAAAGCAAAGATGATTTGCTCGAATAACGGCATTTACGACAAAACCGTAAGGAAAACGATAAATATGACAGTGCAAAACCCGCCTGCATGTTTAAATAACGGTCGTTTCATACGTTAATGTTCAACTGCTTTAAACTCATTAGCGTTGATAAATATGCATCTATTTCAATTATTTCGTTCAACGACTCTGTAATGAGTATGCAAAGCCACACAAAAGCATTCGCAATTGGCATAAACACGCTACAGAGTAGTTCCGTCAAGAAATCAGGAAGTTTTGTATTCTAAACCTTCATCGCGTTCCATTTTTCTAAATAATAATTGTCAATGAGTGGCCATTTAACAAAAAATGCATCGTGTTCTATTTTTGCCATGTGCAGAGCTATTTCTATTAAATGTCATATAAACTTGTCAAATTAAATTGGAAACTCCTGATTAATTAGTCATACAGTAAAGCGGAAAATCGTTTTTGGTGTGTATTGTTGTGTAACCTCATAAAATAAAAGGCCAACATTTTTTTTTACTAATATGACACCTTAACCATTTCCCACTCAATAGCAATGTGAAAATGGCTATATGCAACTAGCAAATAAATGTCTTTAATTTAAATTTTAAGGGAATATAAAAAGGTTAAAATGCGTATCTGAGTGGTAAAGGGTTAACTGATTAACAACGATTCTTGGGTTTATGAATTTCGAAATGTTTAAAAAGAATGGTTGTAATAATAGTGGACAGTGATTGTCAGATTAAAATAGATATTTTGATAATATTAGGAGAAATAGAGTTAAAGTGAGTATCGAGAAAATTCTAACGGAGACACATTAGCATACAACAAAAGTCTAGCAATCCGTGTAATGTCACACAATAGACGATAACAACTGAACTCTACAAATTATTCAATCGTTTCGCGTTTGTAACGCTTTATAATTTTCAGGTTTTAAAATCGTCAAAAGATGCATATAATGGACATTTTAGAGCATGGTTAATGTTCAGTATTACTGTTTCCTCGCAAATATCATAATTACAACGAAAATTTGCAGATCTTAAACAATGTTTTCAATTTTGTCAATTTACCACAACGTGAACAAGTCCCTTTTAATGCAAGAATGGGTTGGTGAATACGAGCCCTGTACTGTTTGATTAACAGTTTAAGGTTTGATTTCAGGGACTTCAGGTCACAGTGTGAACCGCTGCACGATGAACATGGCTCAGTTATTTGAGAGGACATATCGCAGATACCTATTCACTATTTAAATGGTGGACAAATACAAGGAATGAAATATCTATTCGCAAGGCCTGACACATTTATTTTCTTAAACTATGCCGTTATGAACGTTTTTTTTTAAACAATTGCACATACGCATACGCCGGTATTCATCCATGGTATTTAATGTGCAGATTAATAACATTGCTTAATGACATTTATAATGTGTAAATAGCTAATTAAAAAAAAACAAATATTGTGAAATATTAGTAGATCTAATTTGTTATAAGTTAGCAATTAGCATTACTTAAATATCTCCAATAAATTAGAAACCCGTGTGTTGTTCGTTTATTGATTCACATAATGCCGTTTGCACTCGGAAAAAGCATTTTAGCACATTAACACCAGGCAATACTCAATACAAAGAATATCAAGTTCTTTTGTCTGTATGACCTTATTAAGGTACTGGTATGGGTATATATCAGTTAAAACTCATCAAGCAGCCATTGCAAAACACGAACAGCATGTTCACCGTTTTTCCGTAGAATATTCCTAACATAACCACAATTATTAAAAAGTTTATATATGTAACGTGACAGTAACACTATCAGCATGTTCAGAATACATTAGCTCATTGTGAAATTAAACTTGTTTTGTTTTATTCACAGTATGTATCAGGATAAACAACCGAAGTTATATAGTTGTAATTATTAGCATATCGTTAAACTATAATTGAAATGTATTTGAATGCATCGATCACAAGCACATTAAAGGATTGAATGTCTGCAAAAAATCATTCAAGCTTAACTGACAGTACGCGCCATTTACTTTTTATATGTGTGAATACATGTTTTATTCATAACTAATGAACGAATTTTCAACATGGACATGCAATGAAACGACAAACGCCACTTGTTTCGAAGTCAAGCTGTTTACATAAGACAGTATTGTTTTTTCACTATTATTCTATTATTTCTTTTAAATAATAAAGCCCATTTTGATCAAAATGTTTATTTACAATTGTAAAATGAACGAACGGAAACTAGACCAACTCGTAAAGCAGCTAAATCGTACCTGTCCTTGCATAACCATGTACTAAATGAAATTAACTATTTTAACGATTTTCGTCAAAGTAAATGACCTAAGTATGTGGATGGCCATATGGGGAATATGCATGTTATTTTTTTGTCAGACAATATTGTGGATGCTATAGTTACTGATGCTTCGGTTCCAAAAATAATTGAACAATTAAAATCTATATCCTGGGATAACTAAAAAAGTACTTAACATAGGTTCGTGAAACTCAGTATGTGAACCTAATATGTTTAGTGTCAAATGAATGGCACATTGACCATTCGATAACTGTATGCAAAACGAATCTTTAAAACACTTTAAAATTCCTATTTTTAACATATGCTAATGCATGCCCTTATGTTTTGTTCTGAAGTATACACACATTTTAGTAACGACTCTTTTTTCTTAACCTCAGTAGCTTTACATCATAACATTATAACTTCAACCAGACATGCTTCCCCTGTACACATGACCGAATACATACGTTGATAAATGGCAATGTCCCAATCCATATGACATCCAGTTGAAAAAAGTAAACAAATAATTCCAATTAACACACATCTATAAACAGTATGTCCGATAAAATGTATTGAACATACTCTCAGAAACAATATTGTTAAAACAGCAAAATAATGAGTCAGTATATTAATTCGCATGCATCTGTGCATAGACAAATTTATATACCGACATAACAGAAATCAGAATAGTTTTTTTTACGAAATATAGCGTACAATTTTTTTGAAAATGCTATAGTTGATATTAATAGCGTTGAATTTTAAAACGAATTAAAGCCTCTATACCGCTCAAAATCAACGAAAATTTCGTAATATGTTTCGTTAAATAAAGTTAACATTTAAATAATCAGTGTTCCTTATAGCAAAAGCCAAAATTTCAACGCTAGATGTGGTCTGGTAAAATAGATTTAACACGATACAAAACATTTTCGTTGATTTTGAGCGTTATAGAGGCTTTAATAAAACTTGTTTCAATTACAATATAATGTCTTTGTATATATTGAATTGCAATACAATAGGAAACCATATTTTGAATTTAGGAGTAATGAAACCCTAGAAACATTATCAGAAAGGAAATATTTGTTAAACTCGCCTATACTTTTTTGGCTAGTGACCAATTACATAAACAATACAGGACTATACGTACGACGCATGACACAACGATCTATTGAGCTAACCGTTTTCGCAAGATGTTATACAATATACGAATACTCATTCACTGTGTGGATGATATGTGTCTTTCATTTCAAATTACCTTTTCAATAACAAGTGGGGCATGCGTATAATGGGACTGACTTCGTTTAAAAGAGGTTAGTTTTTAGCATCAATTTTCGGCATTTTGTTAGTTCCTCAGGTAGGCCATTTTTTAATTTATATTTCTTGAAAAAAAAATACGCCCAATCGGCCATATGGTGTTCGTGCTTTCCTCGATTTTTGTTTCAATATAGTAGACATCGGAATAAAAAAAGTTATTGAACGAAAACCTTCAAAAAATGTGTTGTTTACTTAGGTTACCTTCAAGAAATTGGAGTTTCAAGTATATTTTCTCTCATAATACACCGTATAAGTGCAGATGTACAGTACAACATTGGTTAAAATAACTAAACTTTATTTTCTTGAGGGTTTTTACCGACTATAATTAATATATTGCCGAAAAATATTGGTCTAACCCCTTATTTTGTAACAAATTTTTAAGCACATTATGTAATCTGATTTTCATATAACAAAACAGCTCATACATATGTAAAAGGGCTTTAAACTCTATTACATATTTTTATTATTTATGTATTATATGAAAAACATTTTTTTGTCATGGTTAATTTAAATTATTGAAGTATAGTATGCGAACTTGTATAAATGTTTTTCATACATTTTTTTTAAGTCAAATCTGATCCTGTAATTAAGGACAGTTCTTTTTTGAAAATATCCGTTCTCTTTAACAAAAATCCCTAAACAGATACCATTTCGTCACTCAGTTACAACTAACTTCATTTTAACGCAGTCAGCCCCCGTATACGCATACTCGTCCCCCTTATAATAATGTCATACATTCTTCTATGAACTACTCAACAATTATTCATATCCACACTTCGCAAGGACGGTAAAGTGGCTGCTATTTTATTTCACTTCATTTACGACTTAAACATTTCCAGTCCTTATCCTTAATACATTATATAATGCTCATTAACTATTCATGTTTTTATTACTACACTATTGATAAATACATTGTACTGTCATAGTTCTCATAAACGACTATTGTACGTGTTTCATGTTGTTTTAATGCTAATGAATGTCGCTCACGGAAATAATTTATAATATAAGTTAGTGTACGTCTTTATTGATTTCGAGTTTATTAGAACAATATTATTCTTTTTTGATTTGAATTAATTGTCGGTTTTGAGTCTGTATACGTTTATGGTAAAATAATAAATGCACGGCACTTACTTAGATAAAAAACACACACTAATAATTGTAGTTCTTTTTCAATGAATCTAAATTTAAAATAAACCATATTTATTAGTTTATTTTCATTGGTTTTTTTTTAATGGTTTCAAGTTATTGTAAGGTTCAATAAACATGAGATAACATATTAAAAAAATGTTCAAATCAAAACAGCACTGAATCAGTTTATAGCACTGGTAAATTGTTGTAGTAATATTATTTTAACCAATTGATTTTAATGTTGAATATTTGAATGCCTTTAAGCGTAATATCCCTTTAGATGTCCCTTTAGCTATGTACGCGCACACAAAATAAAACTCTCGACATGTTTTGTTTGTTTCAAATTTGAAAAAGATAACGCATAAATCGGAAGCAAATGATACAAAAAATATTTAAATTATGGATCGTTAGAATTCGCTTCATTTTGATCGATATGCTAAAAAGCAATCTATCATCTGCAATGAATGTTATGTAAGGTGTTTTTTTGTGGTTCGAATATGTGTACTACTGCCCTTTTAATGAGCAAATGTATACTTATTAAGCACATCGCTATATTCATTAATTGAAAATTAAGGAAAATGCAAATAATTCACAAGCAAAACACAGGACTGTAATGACAAATTTATTTAGATGATTATAATAAATAACAATAAAAATATTTAAATACATATTCATAAATATTACATGACACATTGTAGACATAAATGTTAACATATGGCACAAGCGATACATTGTTTGTTTGTTGGTTATTTAAAGACAATGTAAAACAACAAAAGTAGCTCAAACAATTTTACATGTAAGCGGAAAAAAATACATTGAAAACAATGCATTAGATATACTGATTCAAAGACTGACGTTTTTATCATGAATAAACAAAACATACATCACAAATATATGTATAGTCTCTGTACTGATCACACAATTTTAAACATATTATAAATAGAGGAAATTTGTTTGGGAACAACGCATGGTATAATCCAAGTGAAGGGAGATAATATAAGAGCAAACATTGTTGGGGATAGCCCGTTCTAGGCAAGGCCGTCATGGAATCATGAAGCTTTGACCCGAAGCCTTTCTAAAAATACCATGTGCATGCGTGTAATTATGTAGACACATTGAACACCACGTTGCGAACGAGAAACACGAGTATTTGTTGTGCCAAGCAATTTATGACACATGAAATATGAACTTCTTGCTTGGGAGGCAGGGGGCAGATGTAATTGGGCCCATATTGACCTTCAGGAGCAAAGGTTACCAACAACCTCTATAGCACGCATGCAGTCTTTTGATAAAATATGATGTTTTAACGCCATGTTAATACCGTATTACACCTAGTTGCCAAATCTAGGTGTAGATTAAATAAGTCAATAAATGCAACGACGAAAAGCATTTAAAACGCTTGGTTATTTTACCAATTTCGATCGAGGATTATAAATAATCGAGCCGTATCTTTAAACTTATTCCTTATTCAGAAGAGTTATTTTACGTGTCTAAATACAATGCATACATTTGTTTCCTGTCGGAATATAATGCTTATTTTTTATGTTTGGCATTTAAAAATGTTATTTTGTCAAACTGTGTCCAACTCCCTTTGAAATAAAACATGTAAATATACACGTTGTGCCGATTAATAATACCTTTGTCAATTGTATAGCGCCATTGTACATAATGATACATGTTACATAAAGTAAACGAAAGAGCTATTAGAAATTAATAATCACATACTTTCTACTTGCCGTTTTTAAAATGCAATATACACTTTTCCCTAATTCCACATTGGCAATTTTAGAGACTCTTGTACGCCTTGGTTTGTCCTCACATCAAAAACAATACTCTGCATAATACTATTCTAAACTTTTTACAACTGCATTGTATATTAAACTAACATATCCAACCAGATATACGACCCATACATTTATCATTTCACGACATGATATAAATTTGTATTATATTATGTCACTTAGGATTTAGACTATCATAAGGGCTTCTAGATACATTTGGAAAGTTTTGTGTTTAGTGACTACCGTATATCTCATTTCTTAACGTTATATGACTTTTAATTTTAACAGCGTGGCTTTTACGATGTATGTGTAAAGAGACTTAATATTCCATTTCGTGACGTCACACCTTATTTCACGTCAACACGATGTAAACAAGTTCCATGTTAAATGACGTCATATAACTCATATTCCATTTGACCTTAGACAGTCTGCGTTGCAAGTGTTCGCGGGGCAGTAGCCGACCTTACAATTTGCCGTACACCATTCATCCATACCTTCTACACCTTGAAATTCGGCAATAGCGTGACAACTCGAGTTTTTAATCTGCGTTTCCTCACAACCGCACTCACACATGAAAGGTACACAATTCGATGCCCTACAGTTTACCTCACACCACCGACTTATTCCCGGGCTTTGGTTGTAAATTCCACGCGCTTTGCACCGGAATTCGTCGCTATTGACGTCACATCCTTTCGGAAGTTTCAAACCGAAGTTACGCGTTCGTGTCAATGAAAACAACAATGGCGACATGTAATTTGGATAAAATCGATCCAGTATATTGCTCACAGAAACGAACTGAGTATTAGGTAAATCTGTTTGTTTGGGCTTATCCGTTATCCGACCGAACGCTGGAAAGAACGTCTGTTCAAAGTGTGGAGGTCCGGTAATAGCTGTTGGCGCATGCGCGGGGGTTGTGGCCTGAGTATGGCCAGTCGGAGGCTCTGTTGGGGAATTGAATAACATACGAACCTCTTTGGAAACACCCGAGCCTAGTGTCTTCACTATTTCGTGTCTTATATCGTCCAAAGTGAACACGTGACGTTTAATTGTTGATTGTGTAACGCCGGACTTCTTCGACGTCGCCTCTATTGTTGATTGTGTCGTAACATGGGACATTTGGGTAGTGATTGCGCTTTGTGGACTTTCGCTTGATTGATGTAGTTGCGATTCTGTCGGGGACTCTGTAGTTATGGGTAATGATTGTGCAGTACTTTCAGTAACCATAGCAACCGTGGTTTCTTGGAATTGAGACACGCTTTCTGTGCTTTGGTTTTCGGCTACGACTGATGAACTTGATGGCTGTCTGAACTTTCCAGCTCCAATATCCACGGTTTGATTGGCGATTGACGGAAATGACGAGGGAGTGATTGCAGTAACATCAACATCGGGTGTAGACCCATCCTTATGTTGAACTGATCGCGTGTGGCGAAGTGTTGTGTCTTCCCAATGGAACCTAAAACATAAGTACTATTTATGAGCACAATTTAATATTTATTGACTTTTTAAACTGAACTATACATATAGTTTTGGCCTGCGTTAGTTTGTTACTATGCGTCCTTTTAATGTTAATAAACCACATGTACCATTTATATTTATTAACGCATCCTTTGAGCAGTTACATGCTATGTTTGGAAGAGACCACTACTGGTCTGCAAGATCCGTAAAATGCTTAAAAGCGCAAGGCACACAAGCGTTGGCGTCCTTTATCGTTCTTTACTATAATGATACTACAACCATCAAAATGTGTGATCAGTTGCCCTCTTAAGGTACATAGTTGTATTTCTCAGTCGACCTATGTGACCTGTGTTGTTCTATTGTGGGCACAAATGCCCAGTAGTTCATATTAAAGTGTTAACTATTGTAGGATTTTATTACACGATAACAACACAGAAGCTCTTTCTTTTTGCGGACATTTTCATTCCCTTGGTATGGTATATCCATCCAGTTTAAAGTATTTTCAGTGAATAACGATATGGCAGATGGTTTATATACCAATTAATTGCTGATTAAGCACAAGCAAACATATAAAAACACAATCAAAACAAACACATAATATGACATTCTTTGCAGCAAGCCGTAAGCAGGTCAAAGCCAGGCGATGCAGCAAATACTTTAACACACCTGCCTGTTCCAGACGTTTCTGGTGTCACAGATGACTCGTTGATACCGATAGATGACGTCACAGGCGACATGGTTGTTAGTGGGGACTTAACTCTCCTTCGAATCACTTTTTCTCCCAGTAAGACACCGTGATCATGTCCGTGACCACGTCCGTGACCTTGACCTTCCGTTGTTTCACGCGGTGTAATCTCGATATCAGCGCAGTTAACGAACTGCTCCTGCTGTCCGCAGCCAAGACACTTGCACTGCTCTTCACCGTTGTATCTGTAGCCTATACGAATGGGGACGTTTTATTTTATGTTTTCCGGTGGTTTATAGAGAAATATTAAATAAAACTGATAATTCACTATTTTAAACAGCGAAAATTAACATTGAAAATTATCGATAATTTTCACTGTACAACTTTGAAATTACGTCGTTGTTTGTCATAATGACGTCATTATTCTAGCGTAATTATCCAGTTAACTCTTTTACAATATAAAATTATTTTCGTTTGTATATTTACACTGCTGTCATAATGACACAATACAATACACGTTGCATATGTTGTCTATAAATGCAACGACGTCGTAATGGTGTCGTAAAATAAACTTTGTAACTAAAGCCTATAACTGTGATGACGTCATTCCAATTATAACGTTGTATGAGTCGCTTATAAGTAACATGACGTCATAAGGGCATCACAAAAGTAACGTTGTATCTGTAGCATATATGTATGACGCCATGATGACATCATAAACATGAGATGTGCAGACTTCAAGTACAATGACGCCATAATGACGTAGTGAATTAAAAGAGGTATCTGTAGTCTTAAAGAGCAATGGCGTCGTGATGACGGAACAAATTAACTATGTATCTTTAACCTATCAGTATTTTAACTTCGCATTGACGTCATACAAGTAACGTTAAATCGGTTGCCTACAAGTTCAATATGGTCATAATGTCGTCATAAAAGTAACGTTTCAAGTGCAGACTATATAATGACACCAAAATGGCGTCATCAACTAAGCGTTATATCTAAAGCCTTTAACTGTAATTACTTAATTATGACGTCATAAATTACACATTGTATTTATAACACATTAGTACAGTTACGTGTTAATGACGTCATAATATTATCGTGCTATTTGTAGCCAATAATGTTGATGTTGCCAAAATAGTAGCGTTGTATCTATAGGTTTGATGACGTCATTATGACGGCATTAAACTTTAACCTTTTGTGTATTGTATCTGTAGCCTTTAATTACAATGGCATAATAATGACGTTATAAAATAAACGTCGTATCTGTATTCTTTACGAATAATATTAAGTCAAACGAGGAAATAAGAACTGCATATTGTCGAGTAATTAATTAAACACTTGGTTATAATGCATACATGAAGTCTCATACTCGTTCATGTTCAAATATTTACGGTGAACATGTGAAGTTTTTGTTTTGAAAATTACATAACGTTCCCCAAAGGTATACATTTTTAACGTAAAATAAGAAATATCCATATTTATAATTGCCTGACATCACAAAATTTGGAAATTTAATGATTACTTTTAACATATATATCCGAAATCACACATGGACGAGATGTTCTGAAAGTATTGAGAAACTGATGGACCAGTATAAACATAAATGTTGTTTTCGAGAAGTGAATAATATAGAAGATATTTGTTGGATTTGTGGAATATCGATTTTAATGCACGAGTGTTAATGGAATATTTTTTTTCAATGATCACGATTTAATTGATATTAATATTCCACCGAGTCCAACGAATGTTCTTTTTATGTTATGCTAACGAATGATAATTTTTGTATTTTTGCACAAAAATAGTTCCGTTAAAACAATGCAAGTTCTCGATATTTTTCACTCTTAATTTTCACTGTTTAAAACTGTGAATTATCAGTATTAGTTCACTGATATTTCTCAATAAACCGCCGGAAAGCATACAATAATTATATCCAATCACGAACGCAATGGGCAATTATCAAAATGTATGTACAAATATATCGCATGGACAGATTGACAGTAAATTACACAGTGTAGATATATTCATAACATTGCTCGTCAACTAACCTGTCTTGTATTTCCACTGCAATACGCATCTTTTGCATATAAGACCGCTTGGCAATCGAATATGGATGTCGTAAATACCACCCCTAGAACCTGGAAGTTAAAAAAGTTGTAATTTAAAATTTCCGGTAGTAAATGTTCTAAAACACAAGCAAATATTTGACAGTGGCAGCATCACAATGAAACATTTCTAAGAACAAACGAGGATGATTATAATAAGGTAAACAATTACGCAAAGACCATCAACGAAAAGGAAGGCAAAGACGATAACGATGATGATGATCGTGGTGTTACCGACACTACGACAACGATGCGGAAAATGGTAATGAAACAAAGGTAACTATTATAAGAGGTTTATGTCACTTATTTTTTATGATCAAAACTTTGATTTATTTTATGCATTTTGTTATTTTATAGAGAAATATAAGTGAATAAAAACTGATAATTCACTGTTTTAAACAGTGAAAATAAACAGTGAAAATTATCGATACTTTTCATTGTTAAACCGGAACTATTGTTTGGCAAAAAGACACAAATAATCATTTGTAAAATAAAAAGAAATTATTATTTTCTATGATCACTCGTTAATTAAAATCGATTTTTCACCAAAATCCAGCTAATATCCTTTATATGATGTTGATGATAACATGATGATGACCTGATATAATGCTATTATGACGATGATGATGATGCTTTTCCCTTTTTCGTTTTTCCCTTACCGAGATAGTATCTCGTGCCATGTGACTCATCTATCCACAGTGGGTACCGGTCAAAACACGACTGGTCCAGTGGATACTTGGTAGAATTCCTTGGACAGAGCCGAAATTCAACGTAACCTAGATAATTGCTGCTGACCTGCAAAACAATAGCAATTTTAGTTTATTGGCAGAATAAGCAAGTACATTCCTTTGGCCATATACTAGAAACATATACAAAAGGATGAAAAGGGCAGAATAAGCAAGTATATTCCTTTGGCCATATACTAGAAACATATCAAACAAATGAAATCCTAAACAAAAACCATATCACATAAATATATATTTAAAGAATAGCGATTATCACGTTTGTTAATATAATGTTCGCCGTTTGTAAAAGTATTTCAGTCATCTTGGCGATCGGTTAACCTACTCGCGTTAATCTTGGGAAAGCTTAGCCGACCCAAGAGGTTAACCCTTACTAGGTGCACATATGTGTACCAGTAACTGCCAAAGATACCACTAAAAACTCGGGATGGCCATATTGGCAGTGCAACGCTGTTAAGGTGAGCTAGTTTGAGTTCGTATAGGGCCAATAACCACAAAATGTGGCATGTAATGTAGGAATATATACGATTCAGAAATGATAATTTTACCTTATGTACGAAAGTACATATAGCTTGTAACGTGTGTCTGTCCGTTCGTGTATATGTTATAAAATCTAAAAACAACAGGGCGAAAGGAAATATGTGGCTCACCTGAGACCAGAAATAACTATTTTTGTCTAAGAGGCTTTTGTGATTTTTCCTAACTCATTGTAGAATGACAGAGATATCACAAGGACAAATGTTCTGAGACATGTTCATGCTGATTTGACAAACAATGTGTCGTTAAGAGTGTTCACAATGTTCTACTCAAGTCATATACAACAAAAATCTCCACCCCGAGCTGGCTATATTTTTCAAAGGACTATGACTACTTTCGAACTCGTCCGAGATATCATTAAAAAATGTTCAGACATATTGGGCATATTTGGCGGTCATAGTTTACAACCAACCGGAATGATTTATGAAATCGACTGAGTTATCATTTTAACAAATATTCTATTCAAACTGTAATGTCTTAAGTGTTCACGAGATTTTACAATATGTCACATGAAATAAGTCAGCTGATTGTCTTGTTTTGCGGATTGCACAGTGTTATTCATAATAATAATTATAAGGACCTCAACTGAGGCAGTACACCGTCATTTGAATTACAAATAAAATGAAAGTCATGAGGTATCAGCAGGATGGATACCCTAAAACACAACAAATTGGAAGCTGATTACTGTTTGCACGAATTTGACAAAACACATTTTACCACATAGGTGAAGGAGCACAAAGATAATATCAGAGGGGGTAATCACGTGATAGTCAAGCTGGCGACGTCTATGTCGAGACAGGTATTTTTCGCCGCTTTATACCCTTTATTCCTTTTGTTTAATTTTGACATGCCGCTCACTTTCCAGCAATATCAGTAAGAAAGTCATTAGTGTTTATTTCGTATTAATATTCGATTTATATCTCGACTTTACTCGCTTCGAATTTTCTTAGCGCGACCTGTATTTTGTTTTTATCATACTAAGAGAAGAAATTTCGTAGCGAGTAAAGTCAAGATATAGAGAGAATATATTAATACGAAATAAACGCTTATAACTTTCTTGCTGATATGGCTGGAAATTGAGCGGCATTAATAAAAGTAATAAAGAACATATTGCCACATAGGTGAAGAAAAACCAAGGTCCTATACGTTGAGCGAAAAGTTTGATATACCACAAAATGCAAAGCATATAAACACAAGAACACAGTATGACAACGGGTTATTGATGAACACTTTCAATACCTCAAATGTGACGTTGATATAATGCCCGTCCATGTAGCTTCGTACGATAATTCCTGTATCGAACCGTCCATTATCCGCGTTGTCTTGCGTTCCATTCCATCGGTCCCCACAGACGCCGCATCGGCCACCGTTCACTCCCCATTGCCACTAGAAATAGAGGATATATGTTGGATTTGCTGGATCATCGATTTTAATTCACGAGTGATGATAGAAAATATATTTGTTCTAGGAGCAAGAGTGAATTAAAATCGATATTCCACCAAATCAAATCAATTTTCTTTTTAGTTTATGCTTACAAATGATTATTTTTGTATTTTTGCTGAAATAATGACGTCGTAACGTCATGAAAACGACGTCAGTTCATAGTTATCGATAACTGTTACTGTTTATGTGTACTGTTTGTAACAGGGAATAGTCATTTTAAACAGAATTTTTTCGATGAACCACCGGAAAGCATACACAAATAGGTACATTTAGACATAAAAAAAAACGATCTTCTAAACAAGAGCGCGTTTTGATGTGTGTGAGTCTTCTTTAGGAACTCGTTTTATTAAACATCGAACGACAAACGTAAGTTAAGATGTTATTTATGAATAATATATTTGCTAATAATGGATAATAAGAACAAATCAGTTATTACATTCATGCTCAATTTCCTTGCCATCTTTCGCATACCTCTTAGTTAAGAAACACATTGTTTATAAATGTCTTATGTTTTTGGGTAAGCATTTATTCTTAATTTCAAATTTCGTACAGTATTTGATGAGACACGGCCCAGGGCCTCATTTGAAGTTAACATTATACATAGAGAGAATAAAGAAAGGACTTACAATGCATGTGAAACGTGTAAATATTCCAAGCGTGTAAAACAATATTGTGAGTAGGTAAACTAACTACTGCGATGTGACTATGCTAAAACACTTAAGTGTTAGTACGTGTGCACGTCTCTAAAGAAACATATTTAAGCAAGCTATACTATTCAAAGCTTCTAGTATATAAACCAAATATAAATCGGAAGAGCGAAAAGGCCGGTCCACCGAAACAATTTAGTTTATTCGTTTATTACGTTATAATAACCATGATAACCATGGATAACAATTGAATAAACCTGCAATTTATCGAACGTTTTATTGTTGACAGTTATGTGTCTAATTTGGAATTAAATTATGCAAATCGACCTGGTAATAAAGTGTATACAGCATCATGTTTCTGATTTTGTTTCGCGGTTTGTACTGATGAGGAAACATTTTGACATTCCATTAATAACTATAATCAAAATCACTGTAACAGTAATGATTGTCATAGTAATAAACGTATACTGTGTGAGTAGTTGGTTGTACGTCACACTGAACATATGTCTGAACTTTAAAAACATTATCATAAGAAAACATGTTGCTTCCAATAGCTTTTCTTGTATATAAGGAAAGAGAAAGAAAAAATTCCAATACGTTACATGACAATACAATTATACATTTCAAAATATAAACAATGATTGAAGGAGTTATCTTACATCAATCGATCTAAATAACTAATATGCTCATTTCGTATAAAGCGAATATTTGTTCGGTCTATAATTGAAGACTGTTTCGCTGTATTGAAAACGCTAGAGCGACCAGTAAGAGTCATCGTTTTATAAATTTGACTTTGTCACCAATGCTAACTACAAGTAAAAACCGGAAGCGAAATTCGTCTTCATCCCTCTATTTAGAGAATTGTTAATCAAGTCGTAAATGGCGAAGATATGTACGGCTTCGTTGCAAAGATCAGCTGATTTATAAGACTTCAAGTTTTGAATATCGTGTTTACATGCACACACAAAACCGTACGGAAGGTAAATAGGATAGTGCCAAACCCGCCTGCATGTAATGGTTTAAATAGCGAGACGTTTCATAGTTTGAATTTCAACTGCTTTAAACAAATTAGCATTGATTTATATGCAACGATTTCAATTATCTAGTTTAACGACTCGGTAGTGATTTTGCAAAGCCACACAAAAGCATTCGCACTAGGCATAAAAACGGTACAGCGTAGTTCCGTCAAGAAATCAGGAAGTTTTGAATTATAAACCTTTATCGCATTTAATTTGTCTAAGTAATAATTGTCTATGAGTTGCCAGTCAACATCGTGTTCTCTTTTTTGCCATGTGCAGAGCTATTTCTATTTAATGTCATATAAAGTTGTCAAATTAAATTGGAAAATCCTGATTAATTAGTCATACAGTAAAGCGGAAAATTGTTTGTGGTGTGTATCGTTTTGGAACCTCTTTCAATAAATGGCCAACATTTTGTTACTAATAAAACACCTTAACCATTTCCCAGTCAATAGCAAAATGAAACATGACTATATGCAACCAGCAAAGCAATGTCTTTAATTTAATTTTCTAAGGGAATACAAACAGGTCGAAATGCGAATCTGAGCAGTAAAGGGTTATTTGATTAACAACGTTGCTTGTGTTTATGAATTTCTAAATGTTTAAAATGAATGGTTCTTAAAATAGTGGACAGGGATTGAAATATTTAAATTGATATTTTGGTAAGATTATGAGAAAAAGACTAAAACTAAAAACTCAGCTAACGCAAACACAGTAGCAAAACAACAGATCGATGTGAATATTGCGATTAATTTTTGAGAATAGTCCCGTTCAAATGAAAATGAGCTTTCTATTCATAAAAGAAATACAGAAATGCACTATACAAGGTTTATGTGATTTGTGTTTTCATAAACCAAAATGGAGGAAATTAAAACTCCTTAAATCAGTTTGCAATGAACGATTTATGAGGACATAAAACAATCATATCGCTGACAATAAGGAACTAACCCTCGTGAACATAATGCGAATTCATCGCCGTCAAATTTGTTACGTCCATGTTGATAATTGAAACTAAGCACACATGCCCTTACGTACTGTTTGTCATTTCTGTTCAACCGTATCAATGCGCTTTGTCAAAGTGTTCAACCGTGTCAATTCGCGTTTTCAAAGTGTCCAATCGTGTTAATTCGCTTTTTCAAAGTGTGCAATCGTGTCTACGCGACCTGTCAAAGTGTTCAACCGTGTCAATCCGCTTTGTAAAAGTGTTCAATCATGTCAATGCGCTTTTTCAAAGTGTTCAATCGTGTCCACGTGACTTGTCAAAGTGTGCCACCGTGTCAATGTGCTTTGGCAAAGTGTTCAATCATGCCAATGCGCTTTTTCAAAGTGTTCAACCGTGTCAATGCGCTTTTTCAAAGTGTCCAATCATGTCAATGCGCTTTTTCAAAGTGTCCAATCGTGTCAATGCGCTTTTTCAAAGTGTTCATCCGTGTCAATCCGCTTTTTCAAAGTGTTCACCGTGTCAATGCGCTTTTTCAAAGTGTCCAATCGTGTCAATGCGCTTTTTCAAAGTGTTCAACCGTGTCAATCCGCTTTTCAAAGTGTTCACCGTGTCAATGCGCTTTCTCAAAGTGTCCAATCGTGTCAATGCGCTTTTTCAAAGTGTTCAGCCGTGTAAATCCGCTTTTTCAAAGTGTTCAACCGTGTCAATCCGCTTTTTCAAAGTATTCAATCATGTCAATGCGCTTTGTAAAAGTGTCGAATTCCTACCCTTATTTGAGATTAGTTTGGCCAGGATGGTTTTCGAAAAGAGGTCAACTTCAAGACAACACTGACTATTCACTTTAAATGTAAGGTTATAATCATTGAGGGGCGTTTACGAGTTCGTTCTGAGAAGAACCACAAATCCGTATTTTTTAGCAAAACTTGTATGACACATAATTTTGTTTTAGTTTTATGTTCTGGTTAGGGTTCTTTATATTAACATTTCGCCCCAAGGTGCACAGAAGATTGTATTTGGTCAAGAATTGAAACAGTCATGGGTGTAATCTTTTTAACCATCGATTTATAAATGTCTAAACACGCATTACATAATTGTTGCCCTTATACACGGTATAACGTACGTGTGCCACATTCACGTATGTAAAGATCTTAATGCAAACGTATTTTAGTCTAAACATAAAGAATATTCTGTAAAATAAAATAAAATATTCAAGAATTGCTTTAACTTTGAGTCAAACTTGGCATTTACTGCCTCTATTAACATCATTCTTCGTAAAGAACATTCTGTTAAGGACAGTATCAACTGTGGTAGCTTGTATATATTTAAACGCTGGACGCATTTTTCTTGGTTCTAAGTCTATTCTTGAGTGCGAGGACATATCGCAGATACCTTTGCAATATTTGAATGGTGGACGAATACGCGAAATGAAATATCTATTCGCAAGGCCTGACATATTTTATTTTCTTAAACTATGCCGTTATCTATGATTTTTTTTAACAATTGCACATACGCATACGCCAGTAAAATCCTCCATGGTATTAAATCTGCACATAAAGAATTGTTTTTGTCAATTTAGGTGCACTTAGGTAGACATCCTATGCTGCTTGTACGTTCAATGTCCACCGATGTCAACGACCTGAATAGCATAACTGACTATGTCCTAAAAGCCAGTGTGTAATGTTAATCGCTTAATGCCCTTTGCTTAATGACATTGATAATGTGTAATTTGCTAATTGTAAAAACAACTATTGTGAAATATGAGTAGATCTAATTAGTTCTTAGCTAAAAATTATCATTCGGTACATATCATCAATCAATTAGCAAGAAGAGGGCTGTTCATTGATTGATTTCCATATTGCAGTAGGCATTCGGAAAAAGCACTTTTGCACATTCACATCATGCAATAATCAATACAAAGAATATCAAGCTCTTTTGTCTATATGACATCATTAAGGTATTGGTATGGGTATATATCAGTTATAACTCATCAGGCAGCAATTGTAAAACACGAACAGCGAGAACGCAGTGAAACTATATGCTAATAAATTCAAAATAAGGCAAAACTAAACAAGCGTTAACACTTTCATGAGTTTAATCATAATAATTGTATAACTGCTGTATTGCAGAAATAATTTGTTTGTCAAGTTTCTTGATCGCGCGTTGAAACACGAGCATTTAATTGATATCATATTTTGATTACGGCGTTAAACAAAACATTAAAAATGCAAAATATACTTCTACAATGTTTGGGTTTTGAATTTTCTTAATTAATTGACATATTGGCAAAAACATTATCTCAACCCTATATTTAAAATGTTATATAAAGCACGTTCTTTATTATAAGTTAAAAATCCATGGCAAACAAAAGCTGCACTGTGACATTAATTAAGGGCATTAGCTGTGTAATAATGAGAATTCCCAGTGGTTATTCTAATGTTATCATACATTTATAGCAGAACAGAACAGATATGTATTACGACTTGTACATCGTCTGAACCATAATACAGTGGACAAATCAAAAGGTCATGTGAAAAGAAAGTGCTCATACACTAATAAGAAGAGTACATTCTATCAAACATAATACATGATAGTATTGGGAAATCACAAAGTATTCGCATTTTTACAAAGTATTTAGGTGGCAGGGTGGAAATCAGCTGTTATGCTGTTAATATTTATGGGAAATAAACTAAATAAAATTGATTATCTTACGTATAGCATGTGGATTATTATGCTAATTAATAGAAGGAAATATAGAAGGAAACTATCATACATGTATAGCCTTGTAGCGTTAAGAGCTTCAATGGATAAATTTCTATAAAAATCAGAAATTAGCACGTCAATACTTGTGTTCAAATATAGCTAAAACAAGGTACAAATGCTAAATATGCACGCGCTCTGGAATAAAAGTCAATGTATATCAACGGTTTGTTCGGCCCTTTTTCATGCTCACATACTGACTTCGTAATTTGAATACAATTTAAAATTAAATTAAAACTAATAAAAACAATGGTTTATCTCATCTCGTACGGAACATTCTTTTTTTCATTGGCTAAGGTAGGTCACGTACAAACATGGATTGGTTTTCCCTATGATTAATTTTTTAAAAGAATAAATGCCCTTTTAAACTATAATATTTTTCGGGTTTATAATTTGTTCTGTTTTGATATTTACTTTTTGAAACGCATACAATATTATGCAATGACCTTGAGCTTTAGCATTTGTTACATACATGTTTAAAAGTACTAAAGGATTTGATAAATTGTCGGCATGCTTTAAGCTCATCCATGCGTATTTATGTATACTGTGTCATTTGCGGATGTATTTAAATATCACTCTATCCTTTTAGCAGTTTGTATCATACAATTTGCAAAGGCAATAGTGCATTCTTAAAACAGACATAGTTATACTGATGGCTGGCAATATGTTAACGTTTTATTCACAACACGCCAAGAAGAGGTTCGTGTATGTTTCAACATTATATAATCTATAACGAAGATTTTTTTCGCATTTATAATGAGTTTAATTAGATCGCATGCAGTCTGCGTGTACAGCCATGTCTCTTTTTGACGAATAAATCATCGAAACAAAAAAGATGTCAAAATAGACCTTCGATTAATACTTCCCACATTTCACGTATTCGTACACACTGAATGACTAGAAAACAAATATTGAAATTGGTTTGCCAGAACTATGTCTGTAGTGAGATAGATTCCTTTGACTATTGTTAGAGAACCCTTACTTGTTTACCTTTATATCTATGGTTAGCACGTCGCGTTCTTGTGTTATGATACATACATCTCGATATATATAAAAATATGTTGCTGTACACGGTTCCTTTAAATTGAAATGTACTTTAAAGTTATGTTCATCACGACGTTAAATACATGTATATATTATAATGTGGTTTTGCGATCTCTAAAAACCACACACATGGTACCAATTAGCTTTGACAGACTACATTTAGTTTTTCACAACAATGTCTCGTCTACATTTCTTTAATCCAGCAAATAAATAACGAGGCGTTTTTGTACTGAGAAGTCACAATAAATAACCAAAACAAACCGTAAATGCCAGCTCCTATTAAAGCGCAAAAATATGCAACATGAGAAGTTTAAATGATGTGTAGGTCCAGACATTGTATCGCCACGTTGGTGCAAAACGGTACCATTTGCCATTTAAAATTAAATATCACATGGTACTTTTTCACCAATGGGGTGATATATGGATATAGTCTTCAGACACCCACTATAGGTGCAGTGAAACATGTTGATACTGTTGCATTCAAGAAGCAGTTTTGACACAGATTACTGAATATCCATTCCCCAAATTAGGTGGTATTAAGGAAGTACTGAATATACCCCAGTCCATCCGTCCGTACACACCTAATACAATTAAGGGTTTATATTTGGATTCTTGGCTTTCGCTAAAACCTTCACGACTGAATCAGATATTCCAAATGAATACCATTTTATTGTTTAATATAAGTTTCGTTTTAATACTTTTTTGTTTGATGAATTTTAAGCTTTTTTTAAGGTATAAAACTTAATTGGACCATCGTTTACTGTCTTAATCCTTGATTCATTAAGTCTGTGTCACACGAGTGCCTTGACCTGAATAAGCTGACAGTGAGCGTAAATCATTAGAACGTTAACACCGAACGTTATGACGTTACGTTTGGTGGTTACGTTGGATGAGTATCGCAGGTTGACAGGATGACGATTTAACTATATGAACCTACTTTTTGTTAGTGTCAAATGAATAACAATTTGACTATGTCGATAACTGCATGCAATTAGCATCTTTAAAAGACTTTAAAATTGCTATGTTTAATGCGTTCTACTGCATATGTTTTGTTCTGAACAGTTGCCCAAATGTTTTGTTCTGAACAGTTGAGTACATACATATTTAAGTAGCGGCTCTTTAATCGTTATCTTAGTAGTTTTATATCATAACATTATAACTGAATTCAGGCATGCTTCCTCTGTACAAATGAATGAATAAAAATGTTGATAAATGACAATGTCCGAATCCATACGCCATACAGTTGAAAACAGTAAACTCATATTTCATATTAACACGCATATATAAACAGTATCGCCGATACAATGTATTAAACATTCTGTCAGAAATAATATTGTTAAACCACGAAAATAATTTGTCAGTATATTGATGCGCATGCATCTGTACATAGGCAAATGTATATACCGGTCGACATTACATATATCTGAATAGTTTTTTTTATAGAAATATAGCTTACATTTTCTTTTTGCAAACGCGCAATGAAACACGAAAATAATTCTATAGTATATATTAAAAGCGCTGCAATTTATGCAAGACTTGATTCAATTACAATAAAATATATTTGTACATATTGAATTGCAATACAATAGCAAACCATGTTTTGAATTAAGGAGTAATAAAACCCTAGCATTATTATCACAGTATGTGTGCAGATGTACAGTAAAACAATTGTTAAAATTACTAATCTTTATTTTCATGAGAGGTTTTACCGATAATAATTAATCAACGCCGAAAAATATTGGTCTAACCCCTTATTTGGTAACTAATTTTTAAGCACATTATGCAACCTGATTTTCAAATGACAAACACAGCTCATCCCTATGTAATGGGCTTTACACACTATTACATATTTGTTTCATATCCACATTGTGCACGGACGGTAAAGTGTTTACTATTTTTTTGCACTTGTTCATTTACGACTTTAACATTTTCCATTCATAATACATAATATGATATTTTGCTCATTAACTATTCAGGTTACAAAACTAAAAAATACTCTATATATTGGGTCTCCATATTGATAAATACTCTTTATATTGGGTCTCCATAGGTAACAAAACTATTGATAAATACTCTATATATTGGATCTTAACTATTGATAAATACTCCATATATTGGGTCTCCATAAATACTCTATATATTGGGTCTCCATAAATACTCTATATATTGGATCTATTGATAAATTCTCTATATATTGGGTCTCCATAGGTAGGTATTTATCAATACTTGATACAGTTACTCTTTTATTAAATATTTCGGCCAAAGACCTTCTTCAGTAAACATATTATATTTAATTGCATTTTACTTCCGGTATTGTCAACAAAAGAAAACACTATGTGAAAATTTCTCTATTATCGTTTACTGAAGAAGGCCTTTGTCCGAAATATTTAATAAAAGAGTAACTGTATCAAGTATTGATTAATACATTTTACTGTCATAGTTCTCATGTACGACTATTGCACGTGTTTCATGGTGTTTTTATGCAAATGAATGGATCATAAGGCGGGCGGGGGGGGGACCATATGGGGGGGGGGNATAACACAATATACCTCCAAGATTCGGCGGAAATATTACCAACAGAAACTAAGCCATGTGTGTACATAAAGCATTTGTTCAAAGACACTGTAAAATATTGTTATGATTAATAATGTATAATTAATTACTCAAACTTGACTTCTAGCTCTCTTGTAGATTCGTCTTTGTTGTTTTTTATGTTATCGTTATAGCATTGTTAAATAGATTCTAAATGTTGTAATCCAATTGTTTCAGAACGTAATATGTATTGATACTTTATTTAACAACTTATAAAATTCAATACTGATCCAATACGTATCACAGTTCATGCCTTTATATAAGTTACTATGTTTTGAACATGTATACGCATGGACTGTATGCCTATTGTATATTGAATAAACGATAATACACCCTATCATATATTGTTTGCGTAAGTTTGCTCTTCGATGTTCAATAAGAATGGTCCAAGATAATGTAGTAATGTATTCAGGTAGGCAATGGTATGGCTTTGTGTTTACAAACACGAACTACGAATAAGTCGCTTTAAAGAGACCTTTCCACTGATTTTGGCATGTACTGACGTAACTAAATGCTTTAAATTTGATAAATACAAACATCGGAACTAAAGAGTTTCAGTATAAAACAAAAATGAAATTTCAGAAAGAAAAAAAAAGTAATCCACATCCAGGCTCGAACCACTGACCCTTGGAGTACAAGTCTAGCGCTTAAACCACCCGGCCATCCATGCTGCGATAGTGTTTTGTGTATTTTATTGTATATATAAGCAGTCCTCGTTATGTCACAAAATATTACGAAAGCAACAGATCTCTCAAAATAATTCAATCGTTTCGCGTTTGTAACGCTTGATAATTGTATGTTTTATAAATCGTCCAAAGATGCATATAATGGATATTTCAGAGCCTGGTAGATTTTCAGTATGACTGTTTCCTCGAAAATATTATAACTACAACAAAAATATTCAAATCCGAAACCTTTTTTTTTTCAATTTTGTCAATTTATCAAGGTCCCTTTAACAGTTTAAACAAAGCAAGCCTCAAACCAGTTTGCGTTGCATTTTGGGCGTGAGTTAAAATTGTGTCATTTATTGGTGCTTAAATGAAATTTACTGATAAAAAATTCAACATTTACTTTGTTCTCAGGTGTGTCTCATTCATAAACCCATTTATGCCTAGCGTCTAGAAAAAAGGCCTAGGCAAACAGCGTAGACCCAGATGAGACGCCGCATTATGCGGCGTCTCATCAGGGTCTGCGCTGTTTGCGTAAAGGAATTTCTGTAAGAAATATTATAAATATAGAAATGAATATACTAGACATCCCTTACTTTGGAAATAAATTGATCCAACTTAGAAGGATGGGAGAGTCCACTAGGCATAAATGAGTTAATATCAGTATGTTTCACACCAACGATTACGTGATAAAGTTAAACTGCAGCTTTTCTGCCAAATAAACGTCTGCGTTTTAATTGTGAAATAAGTGGACGGATTCTTTTCACATTTGACTGGCATTTTGATGTCATGTAACACTTTTTGCATCACAATTGTCAGCACATACACATTTGAATGATGGATTATTATACAACAAAATGTAATTGAACTCTCTACAAACATTTCCGATCTTTTTAACTACGCGCTATTTGAATATTAATATTAAAGGAAAATAAAAACGATTTACAACTAAGTATATTATTTTATACAAAAAATAAACGTGGAATAGTGCATATACTGGTATATACATTTATTAATGCCAAGTGACCAAAATACTTTATTCGGAAATCAACTTATCCCAAGGTACAAACAACTTTTTACTGTTATATGAAGTTGTGTCACATTAACATTCGCGTTATGAAAAAAGATTTGAGGTCACTCTAAATTCAATGACAATTCTCATTTTATGCTTTCCGGTGGTTTTAAGAGAAACATCAGTGAATGTTAACTGATATTTCACTGTTTTAAACAGTAAAAATTAATTGTGAAAATTATCGATAATTTTCATTGTTTTTCCGGATTTTTTTTTGTTACACCGTGTACATTTGTATTTCCAAAGAACAGCCAAAGTACGACTGGTTGCAAAGAGCGCTTTTATTTACATGTTTTTTTTTGTATGAGAAAACATATTAGCAACGACATCCCTTATGGCAAATGTCACCTCTCAATAGACTCAACGTCATCAATTTTAATGCCAGTCATTATGATAAATCCATCGTACGCACCACTCATTTTATATGACCGGTTTTGTAAAATCAAACGTCAGTCTCGCAAGTGCATGACACAGACTCTCGTTGTTTTGTTTTGCCTTTGATGATTCATGAGCTATTTGTACTTTCCTTAATTCGAAACTTGTCCTCGCAATAAACGAGCTGATTTCCGACTTGCATTCTGGCTTATATAAAACACTAATATCATGAGTCATATCGTTAACTCAGATATTAATGTCTAGACCTCTATGAAAACCAAATATGTTTTGCAGGTATCGTTTCTATTTAATTAAATTATAAAATAAGTGTATGTGGGCTGGGGATTTTACAGTTCGTCACTGCATACAAGTGTCCAGCTACTGTTCATAGGAACCAAGGACACCATGATTTTATGTCAATAAACAGTAGATGAACGAACATTCCTTCACTTATTTACCGATATAAATATAAAAAGATTGGTTATCCAAAACCTAGATCTACGTTTAATGGTCAATATAAAAAAAATGTATATATATATATATATATATATATTCATATTGTGCATGTTTTCGTTTCCGTTTAGAGTATCATCTCATACTGTCAACAGGTGTCGCCTCTCAATTTATCCGTGCACTCTTGCGATTTGTATAATGGGAAGGACTATTTTCATTTTGCACCAACGCGTGCATGCGACGGCTCCACAAAACATATTCACAAGTTGCCATTATGTCGTTAATGACGTAAATTTGTACACTCATATTATATATAATCTCAATAAGTTATTAAAACACGTATTCATCGGATTTAATAACTAAACAAACGTGTTCATCTCAAATGTGTATGCTTGTGTACATATTTGCATATGAAATAAGAAATAAGATGAAAACGCAAAAGATTTAAGGTAAGTAACCAAATCCCTATACAATATAGCACATTACATACAACACAAGATAAATTGTGTAAACATGATTAAAACTGGGGTCACTGTGTAAATAAACATTAATTAAATAAAACAAAACACTACTTACATCGTAGCCGCCACAGTTTAGACTATCGTCGCGTAGATTAACGGACGTGTTGTTGTAGAATCGCCACAGGCTGGACCTATGGGGCGGCTCCACCATGATAGCACGTGGCTCCACGGGGCAACAAAACCACGTGACCAAGGCTAGAACAACAATACGTGTTGCTTTTGCAACAACAATATCAGTCATGAGTGTCCGGTAAAAGTTTTCATCACCTGTTCAGGTAAAGTTAGTTTCTGTTGTCAGATGATATAATGCTTCTATTATGTAGTTTCGAAGAGCTAATTATAATCCACCACTGCTTCGGGTTGTTTGTATGTATACACACTTACTGGAAAAAGTGAAAACGTTCTTATGATATATTTAGTTTTCATGATTATCTTGTTCATTCTTATTTTTGCTACATCAGTGACTGAATCAGTTATTGTGTTTTTTTTCGGTTGCGAGATATGTATTCCCTTTGACCGGTTGATTTTACAGATGGCGATCCTGCAAATAGATACATAAACATGTTAGACACATATCTACGGAACGGAATTCATTCTGTGAAATATGTTATAAATATCAAAGGTATTTACAATAGGGAAGACTAAGCTACGCATTATTTGACTTACGCACACAAGCTTAATTCATCGTATAATGGTTACGTCATTAAGATATGTAAAACAATGCATTTTTTTCTTTTTAAGATTTAATGATATGCTATAAAATTATTTATATTAAAACTTTATATTAAATTCTTAAACATGAACTTAGGATATTTACAAAATCTTAGAGGTGTGATTGTAGCTAAGTAAAATGAACCAATTCTTCAAATTTATGTTGCCACCAATATTTATAAAAAGTTCTCGAAGTTATGATTGAACACTGTTTTTATGTCCCCCAGTCTATACTGGGAGACATATTGTTTTTGCTCTGTCTGTTTGTTTGTTGGTTTGTTTGTTGGTTTGTTGGTTTGAACAAACTTTAACATTGGTCATAACTTTTGCAATATTGAAGATAGCAACTTGATATTTGGCATGCATGTGCATCTCATGGAGGTGCACATTTTGAATGGTGAAAGGTCAAGGTCAATGTCATCCTTCAAGGTCAAAGGTCAAATATATGGGTCAAAATCGCTCAAAAGGGGATATAGTGTTTAACAAACACATCACCTGTTTCCAACATGTTATGCATGCAGATTTCAGTAATGCATGAATATTTATGACAATATGTTAGTTTGGGTTCTGTTTAATTCAATATCAGAGATATAAGAACATAAACTGAGCATTGCCTGCAATAGATTGTCGTGTAATAATTAGCGTGCAGTATATTTTTGGTTTTGTTTTTAGGAACGCAAAAAGAGGTAATCTGGATTTCTAAATCTTTGAACAAGCCCATTTAATCCGTAGATACAAACAACGCTGACCCAGTTTATGAACCAATGGTAATTTTATTAGAATCGTTGACATGGTGTGTGTTTTTGACAGCATGGTTAATGTGTCTGGTTTAGTTCATGCACACAATTAAGTAGTTTTGTCCACAATCTAAACTGTGGACAGTTTATTGCGTTAAAATTGAGAATATTTGAGCATGTGTCCATTGCTTAATGAAATATAATGTTTTACTGCGAGCAATACTGATTTAGCTAATTACAATCGTAAATCAGAAAAAGCATGGCAAGTTTAATGTAAATGTTCATGTTACAGATGTCATGGGATCCACAGTTTCACGGCCAATTAACAATCATTTGGGGTTCTAGTGCGTTGGAAATTTAACGACGAGGGCGTTAGCACAAGTTATTCAATATTCATATATCAGAGCGTCATATTTGTTTTTATTGTCCGATAATTGACGAAAGTGCGCAAATTATTTGTATTCTAACATTTAATAATATTAACAATTTGCCCACTATAATTTACTATTCAATGTTAAGTTTCATTATCATAACACTTGAAAACTGTGTTTGCAGTGGAGAAATACATTCATTTTGTCAGTTACGTATTTATGTCCGAGGGGCGTCAAATAAACCTATATGTGTCAGTTTCAACACGTGTAACTTTAACAATGCATTATGGGTTAACTGTGCACATTTACTTCAATTACTAGTTCAAAACTGAACGTGTGGTTGTTTGTTTATGAATCGTTTTATATTATATACATATTTATTTTAGACTTCAAATACGGAAGACCCTTTATACAAAGTTCATTGATTCATCCAACAACACGGTTTTGCATATAACAAAACATGTGACACGCAATAAATTCTTACAGATTTGTGAGTATTTAACGTAAGAATGAAGTGTCTACCGTTTAACCAGAAGGGGAAGGTAAAACGAAAAGGAACTTGCTAATTCTTGTCATAGACTGCAAATTGTTGTATGGAATTAAAGCCGAACGAAACTGTGCTAGATAATTGATTTGTCATTGTCAATAGGACGATCAGAAATTATCGTGTACAAATTAACTGAAAATGCTAAAACAATCACTCACTAAAACATTTAATTAAATCGCAATTCATCACTGTTAGATGATAAACTATGCAATTAAATTAAAAAAAAAAACAATGTGTATTAATTCGATACAATATAATTAAATATAAAAATCATGGTATATAAATTAGACGTTTTTCGAACTCGTGTTTTTTTTGGTTCATTGATTAGTTAAATGTAATATGCTGTTGTTTGGTATATTTAAATCTCTGAACCCTAATATAGCGCTGGTTTCCTTATTAAAAAAAAAACAAAAAAAACTAAAGTGTTATTGCCTGTATGTTTTAAATGTCATCATCGATATGAATTGTCCGGCATTTTTTTATTAAAAAAAATGAAGTATTTCAGCAATATAACGCTGGTCAGTGGTATACAAGGACATCTTTGACGATCTAAATGTTTAACCACTGATAACTTAGTGCTCCTACACGTTTCAATAACTTACAATTGACCAACTATAATGTGTGTATAGATGTCAATGATAATTTCCTGAGAACATTGCATGAAACGATTGCTATTAGTAAGCACATCTTTTTAAATTATGCGCGCGGGTGTTCTACAAAGACGAAAACAATCCGTTGTTTGTATTAACAACTCGAAGAATTGGTTTCGCAGCTCTACGTACTTAGATTTCAGTTCCAATTCAGCATAACCCAAAACCAATTGTTAACATTTTAACAACGTATAAATATTTTGCATATTTTATTGACTTAATGAAGATGCTTTTGTCTTTTTAAAATGACTGAACATTTAAAATCGAGAAAATCACTAAACAATTCAATCTATCACAACTGTCCAAATCGTTTTAAGGTACACACATAGACACACAATCTTCATTTCTAATAAGTTCTAGTAAATACCTGTAACTTATCAATTTTACTGCGAAATATGTCCTGTTAATGTGTCGACAAATACACAACGAAGTATACGTATCCAACAGAGGTTTATAAACTGTAGACATCCCTGTTAAATTCTCTTATAAATACGTTACGAAAACCAGGAAAAGAAAATACATCCCTGTAATGCTCTTACAAACCAGGAAAAGAAAATAGAAGTCACGTTAGTGCGGTTTAAGCGATAAGCACGTTGTAAGGAGACGTCACAATATTAATGTGAATGAAGTTAACGTGGCTATCGGTTGGTTAACATGCTTGAAGAATGTCATCGTCGTGGGTTTTAATGCTTGAACAATGTAATCGTCGTAAATAGCCAACTCATTGACTTAAAGTTGTTCATTAAATGAAATTTTATTTGTTCGCGGTGCTGACATAGCACGTTTCTGTTGTTAAAAACCGCGAGTTAATATATTACATACCGTTGGCTTTATAAAAATAACAAGGCAAAGATTAACGGCTACACACGCATATGGCTTTTGGCGACATAAGCTTTACTGTAAATTGTCATTGTTTAGACAACACTGTTTATGTTACAGAGTAATATTAAATCATATTTTAGCTAAATTTTTATCAGTATATATACAAGCTGTTTAAATACCTTGGCTTATTGATTTGACATAATGACGAGTCAAAACAGTTATAAAATACGAATGTATAATGATTTTTCACTGCATTTTTGTTTGAAATGCCTTTTCAGTCGGGCAAAATGTATTGACAATAATTAGTTCATGCCATTTGACCTTTAAGTTCAAAAGTTTTGTAATTAATCCGCCCTTTGGCGACATGTCGGATCTTTCTTAACCCAAGCAATCCTTCATTTACTGAAGGATTCTCTCAAACTATTGTCTTGAACATGCATGATATTAATCTTTGCAATTGCTATATTTCACAACGTATAACATGTGATAAAACGTTTTCTTAGACACTATCTTAGTTAACTAGTCGTGTATGCGTTTTCTATGTACATGTAGTTCGGTTTGGAATGTGCTTATTTCGCTGACTGATTAATTCATCTGTCGGTTGGTTTAGTTTAAACACTTTACGCGTATAGCCTTCGCACCGTTCATCATATTGACACAAAACGTTTTATTTGATTGTTTTTAACATTAAGTAAGCAAAGCAGCGTGTCGATAACAATTATACCGACTATCAATAACCATTAGGAATAAGTAATGAGTCTCTCAAACTGATTTGTGTATTGTTCACTTGTCATGCATGTATATTCCATGGTATTGTAATCAAACTCATTACAGTGCGAGATTGTCAGTTGTTGGTAGATGCGCATTATTGCCCTAAACACATTTGTATCATCCTATAATACTTTTTTTTATTGCCATATAAAACTGTTAAGTCCAGATTGTGTGCTGTGTGACATAACAGTAGACATTTTGGCATTTGGTCCTTATCAAATTAGGACCTAGAAAATCTATAACAGGATTTCTCTCCGGCAGGTGGAGCTGCAGTTACAATTTGTTTAAATTTCGGAAGCTCATCGGAAGTGCTAGTGAAGTTGAATTATTATTTTCTGGAGCAAATAATGCATAGTGGACTGTTTTTGAAACATTAGAAAAATTATGTTTTGCAACGGAAACAACACGCCAGACCAACTGTAACAGGCATTAAATAATGACCACGCAACTCGGCTGTTTGTTCAATGGATTGCAGCAAATCAATTGGTTTGTGATACCATTTACATTTGTTTACACGTGTGTATTGTTTCACTGTTTAATTCCTGAATTTGAAGAAGAATTCATCATTAACATGTAGTTGTGTAGAAAAATTCTGACAACCTATGTGTGCCTTATTTGGGTTTATTGTCCTCAGATTATAAGTGACAACAGTGTGACAATTAGTTAAATATGTCAATGTCCAACATTTTGGTGACAAAAATGTGTTGCAAATAACGAATGATAAAATATGCCTTTAAATAGGGTTACACATTCACAGACTGGAAAATCGATGTTTTGTAAAATCTATCGTCATAGGGTCGAAAATAAAGACATTTACTTGAAATAGTGGATAATAAGTATGAAATTAATATGACTACTACTACTACATCTAATAATAATAATAATAATAATAATAATAATAATAATAATAATAATAATAATAATAATAATAATAATAATAATAATAATAATAATAATAATAATAATAATAATAATA